>OY390732.1:46411138-46628638 GCA_959613385.1 Geotrupes spiniger
AAGAACCTTTGGCTTGTTGTCTTACCGCCCACATCTTGTGGTACCCCTCACTGCTCAACATCGCCAGGAACGTTTGGCCTGGTGCAAGGAAAGACTTCAATGGAACTTGGAGTGACATCGAGTTGTTTTGTTTAGGAATGGATGATGGTCGGATGACTGTTAGACGAAGACGTGGAGAAAGACGCAATCCTGATTTTTCGATTGCGAGGCATGTTCACCGAACTGTGGGGTTGATGGTGTGGGGTGCTATTGCTTACGGCAGTAGGTCACCCTTGCTCTTCATTCGGGGCAGTATGACCGCCCGACGCTACATTGACGAAGTGGTAGAACCACATGTTGTTCCATATCTTCGAGGGCTGGGAGACCCACTTTTCCAGCAAAATAATGCACTACCTCACGTAGCAAGAATTTCTCTTGACTTCTTTGAAGAGGCCAATGTTAATCTTTTGTCTTGGCCGCCAAGATCTCCCGATTTGTCGCCCATTGAGCACGTGTGTGACATGATGGCTAGAAGATTGAGGAATCTACCGAACCCACCGTTGACAATAGAAGCTCTACGGCATGAAGTACAGGCTGCTTGGGATGACATACCCCAAGAAGACATTGATCACCTGCTGGAATCAATGCCAAGGCGGGTCAATGAGTGTATCAGAAATAGGGGCGGACCAACACATTATTAAAGAGAAATCAAAAAGATGAAGTGTTTTCTTTATCAAATTTTAATCAATTGTTACCTTAGGCTAGTCCAATGTTTCTGCCAAATTTGGTCCAAAAATTCCCACCCCTTCTAGGTGGTGCAGTTTATATGTCACTGAGTATATTAAATTTCAATAATAATAATTATTATTATTGATTATAATCAATTTCACACTTCACTCCTACAAAATTAATTTCGTTATTGCGACCGAAAGAACGGAAATTATTATTTTTAGTATGAAAAGTTTGGGAATCGATTGCGAGTTTTTCGTTATTCGATATACCTATCCCGTTTCCCTTACCGAAAGCTTGAGTCCACCTTAAGATACTTATTATGTTTTCGACCAGAATTCACGAATAGATTTCCGGCTAGCATACTAAATCGGTTACCGTATTATATGCATCGTTTATTTTTAATTTTGCACTCTGACTTAGTCGCATTTTTTTTCCATGTCGTCCAGCGATTTAGTGTAAAATTCGATACCGTTAATAAGCTGCTTTGTGGCATCCTCTTTGCCGTCCATTACAGGAATTAAGGGGGATGCGATTTTGAAATTAAAATTTTCAGCCATTGTTGCTACTTTGTTATTAGAATTTATTTCTACTGCATTTTTTTTCTAATAGTACCACCCTAGTTTCATTTATATTCGAATATAAGCTAAAATATCTTCGTCTAATTTCTTGCTGTTTAAATTTATCTCTAAACCTACTAATTTCTCTTCATATCCATCTGAAGTTCTAAGTTTTCTTAGTATTATATCTAAATTTTCAAATATATTTTCATTATATATGAATACATTATTTATAAAATTAATTAAATGGTCCAATAACTACTTGCTACAAAACGCTCAAGTTCTGTCGAGTATTTTATTTGTTCTACATACATTCTTATTGACTTATTGATCATTTTTGGGCAGTAGCTGGTTCAGTTTTAAATCAATATTTTCGTTTACTTGAATCTGAAGTAGCGTTATCAACAAGGTTAAAAATACTAAGTATAGTTAAAAACACACACGATAAAAGAGTTAAGTTAGTGTTACTAGAATATATAATCCCCGATTATCCTGGCCCCGCCTACTTATACCTTTATTTTATTATTTTTAATAGAAGAAAACATTACCTCCACAGAATAATTAAATGATTTTTTGGAGCTACTGATATGTAGGTTCCTTGTTCCTTATCATTGTCATTTCTCACACCGGTAATGAAAAACTTGTTAATTGAACAAGATTGTTTTTTCAGAAAATGTCCTTGTCCATTTTCATTACGACGAAAGTTCAAAAAGAGATAATGAATTACTGAGAATGTAAAATTTTATTTTAAGTACTACGAACGAATATATAATTTTGGTTGATAGAAGCTCTTTTACCGGGTGCTGCAGATTCCAAGGATAAAGGAGAAAAATCAAAAACTACCGTAAAGTCATTTAAAGTTTCTGAATGTATTAACATGATCTATCACGACAATACATTTGTATTAAACGATGAAAATAAAATTCAGTCTTGGACAATACTCCACAAGATGATCAAACTTTAGATAGCGATGACTTTGAGATTAATGACCAATTTGGCGATAATGCTGAAACAATAGAGAGCCATGAAGAAAATAAGTGCCACGAATAAAATACTGTACATTTTATTGGAAAATTCCATTTATTTATTTTAAAGTATATTTTTTTATATTAAAACAATATAAAATATGTTTGGAAAATCAAACGTATTTTGTTGTAATTAAATTGTTATATAGTAAATTTTTTGAGCATCGTCGGTATCGTCGCGAGTGAGACGTAAGATTAGCCGGCTCCGAATATTTCGTAGTTTTTCGATAGACAGAGTGCCCCAAATAATCTAAAATTCGTACGGACTTGAAATTGTGATATGCCGAGAAAGTTTTAATAAAATCGGCCAAGTTTCGGCGGAAAACAAAGTGGCAAGGTTTTCTGAGTGCGGGTCTGAAACCTCGGTGCAAAGACAGGCAAGCGCCGAACTGCAGTGACAGACTTTTGCGCGCGGGATTTTAAAGGTAAGACACTTTTTGCTGTGGGACTCCTTTCTTGCGTGCGTCGGATTCTGGTTGTGATTGAAATATTATCATTCAATTTAATTAGCGGAATATTTTAATTGTTACGGAGTTTGCGATAAGAGAAGTAATGAGGGAGAAACAGAAAAGACAATAGAACATTTTGTGGAAATGATGAAAGACATGATAAAGCAGATAAAGGAGACAAAGAAAGAGTTGATGGAGTTACCAAAGGAAAGGCAGGATGATAAGGAATGGAGAAGGAAGATGCTACAGGAATGGAAGAAAGAAAAAAATTACGCAGAAAAAAGTATTAGAAAATTAGAGAGTAGAATTAGTGAAAAAAAAAAGAATAGAAGGAACAACGTAGTGATTAGAGGCCTAGAAGTGGAGAAATGTATTGGATTGAAGAAAGTTACAGAGGTGTAATTTTTGTGGAGATGGATGGGATGAATGGGATCATAGGGTAGGAGAATGCAAGGAAATAAAACCGAATGAAGAAGAAAATAAGATAGGAAGAAACTGTAGAGGGAAGAAAATCAAAAGGAGAAAGGGGCGGTGTCGAAGGATAGTATAGGGAAATGAAATGTAGCACGTGAAAATGCCAATAAACATTAATAATTAATAATAACATTATGGTTTCTCGTTCAGATAAAGGTAATTGTACGGTGGTCATAAACAAGAAATGCTATGAGGAAAAAATGACAAAATTGTTAGAAGAAAATACTGCATATGTACTGAGTAAAAAAGACCCCATCAATACCACTCAAAATAAAAATAACTCCCTAATTAAAGAAGTGAAGGACAAACAATCCATTAATGATAACGAATATAAAAAATTAATTTGCAACAATGGTATATTTCCCAAAATCTATGGCTTAATAAAAACACAAGAATTAATTTGCAACAATGGTATATTTCCCAAAATCTATGACTTAATAAAAACACATAAAATACGGTACCCCATCAGACCCATAGTCTCATGTTTAGACTCTCCTACATATAAAATTTCAAGGTTCATTTCGAATATCTTCCTCGTGAATTAGTAACCACCATTATACAGGAAGAATGGCCAAATATTGAATTGCACACTCAGATTGACTTACTTACTTTTAATAGAATTATTAATTTTTTGCTTAATATTAGTTTCTTTGTTTACAAAGATGATTTCTTTTTTCAAACATCTGGTTCACCAATGGGCCACCATAGCTCACCAATCGTTGCAGCATTAGCAATGAATAAACTTTTGAATACAGTATCGCTGCCGATTACCTTGCCTTTTCTTTACATTTATGTAGATCATATTTTTCAATATATATTTTCAATTCCCAATAAATATATCAATTCAATGTTGGATTATTTTAATTCCTTTAATACACAAATACAGTTTACTTTGAAGTTAGAGAGCAATAATAAATAATTTTTTTGGACACCACTGTGATTAGAAATGAAGATCGGTTATTATCTACAATATGGTACTCTAAACTTACTACTTCGGGTCGTTTACTGAATATCTTCTCACAACACGGTGTTAAACATAAGATTAACACAATGTTGTCTTTAAAGAGCCGGTCAAGTCAATTAAATAGCGTTGAATTCCATGGAGATAATATTAAAACATTATATAATATACTAACCTTGAAAAATTACAAAAAAAATTTTAATAAAATTATTTACACTAATAATTAGAAAAAAATAAAAATAATATTATCCATATGGGCAATAGTGCGTTGACTTCCAAATTCTATACCTTCCCATATATTAATGGTCTTTCAAAACAATTAAACAAAATTATTAATAATAAAATTGATAAATTAACATACTACATATAACACAAATACATTAGGTTCTTTATATACCTGTTTGAAAACTAAAACTCCATCGCTTTTGAGGTCCAATCTAATATATAAAATTCAATGTAATAATTGCTCATCTTCATATGTGGGACAGTCAAAGCAATATTTAAAGCGGAGAATGCAAAATCATAAACAAGACTGCACATATTTGTACCAAAATAATAAGAAGTCCGAAATTATAGCTTTATGCACACGTTTTAAATAACAATCATACATATGATTTCAACAACCCAGTCATATTAGACACACAAAGTAATTTGTCAAAACGATTAATATTGGAGTCCATTTATATTAAAAATACTTCTAACACTTGTAATATTAACCCCCAACTACTATCGTGTTTTCAGGTAACGCAAGTACTACCGTGGGGTAATTTATGTGTATATATATTATATACGAATGAAGTTACGAAGTCAACTGAACGTATGATTAGGATCAGTAATCATTCTACAACATAGAAATATTCATTCAGATTATTATTAAAAAATAATAATAATAAAAGTGCACATTAGATCCAAAAAGTACATTTTCAGCAATCATAATACTTGACAAATAGTAAATTAACAAAACACACTTATATATTTCATTTGGTCACTGTTTTGGTTCAGTAAAGGTCCAAAGTAATACTTGAAAGAAACAAAAACATAAAGGATTGAACAACGTAAAAAATAACAAGTACTCTTTTATAGCCAAAAAATATAAACTCATAATTAAAAAAAAATTATATAGTTATATTAGACATAAACATGGCTTTCTTAATTCCCGCATTCATTACAAAGTATTTTTGATTTGAATGTCCTTTACAAACACTTCTGAAATATTTCTCGCACACTTGTGAAAATTTGTTGTCATTACTTCGAGGACAGAAACTGCATCGTTGACGCTTACTCGGTCTACGTGATGTGGCAACTGGAGTTGGCTGTTCTTCATCAAGCACCATATACATGAGCTGCCGTAAGTTTTTTGATATATTTGGTAAAGTTACCCTTTGTTTTACGTGATCAGAAATCAGTGATATAGCAAGGCACTTGAGAAAATCCCTCCTCGGCAGTTTCTTTTGATGATTGGCGGCCCTTAGTAATGCATGACATACAGATATATCCATTATGGCATTCCATATTGCTAAAGGCCATCTCCTACACCTTCTTCCAGTTCAGAATAAAGCACATTTTTGATCCAATGCATCTATCCCTCCTTTGGTTGCGTTGTAAAATAAAATCATATCTGGTTTTCCACTACGCTCGTCGACGACAATATCATGATGCATTGAAGAGAGTAGAATCATTTTTGGAACGTAACAAGAGAGAGTCTGATCTTTAGTGAATCCAAAATCAGTATTGGATAAATTCTGCGGATACTTTGTGTAGTTCCATGTTAATTCTTCGTTAATAAAACTTTTGAACTCACTGTATTTTCTTGTTTATTATATACATATATACAATATACATAAAATATATATAATACTGCTATTACATATGTTTCGCTACACTGTAGCATCATCAGATAGCGTTTCTTAAACTAAAATTTACTTTACGGATTCTCAATATATAGTAGTCGCATTTCTTAGTTGGAGGGGTTAAAGTTGTAGGGGTACAAACTGTGTATAATTTCTATGATATTAATTATGTGATGAAAACATGTTTAATAAAGGGGATTTATTCAAATCTGTTTGATCATTTAATAAAAGGTGTTGCTCTGATTTTTTGAATCTAATTATTTATAGTGATTCTAATAGAGTTAGTTTTGTGCCCTTGTCACATATATGAAGTATCTCCGGTTCCTCTTTGAATTGGTGGTTTTCTTCTAATAGGTGGTTTGCATACGTGGAATCTTGTTTTCCATGCTCGAAAGTTCTCTTCTGTTCTTTTATTCGTGTCGTGAATGCTCTTCCTGTCTGGCCGATGTATGTGGCATTGCAATTCTCACAATCTAACTTGTAAACTCCAGATTTTTTGTTTATATTAGTTTTAGTTTTGCTATTATTAATAAAGCTTTTTAGGGTGTTATGTGTTTTGTATGCTATGTTTTTCCCCACTTTATAAAGTTGTTTCGTGATTTTTATTGTTGGTTTCCCGATGTATGTGAGCGTTACGTATTGTTTGTTATTTTGTGTGTCTTGTGTCTTTGTATATAATGATCTTTGATATTTAATTCTTTTTAATATTGAGTCTATCATTACGGTTCCGTAACCATTCGCGGAGGCGATTTGTTTTATTATGTCAATTTCTTTATTATAATTGGATTCTGACAAAGGTATATTCAACGCCCTGTGTATCATAGACTGGTACGCTGCAAGTTTATGTGAATGAGGGTGCATTGAGGAATTATGTATCGTTGAATCTGTGTGGGTGGGTTTGAGATATATCGAAAAAGTGTGTTTGTTGTTCTGCCGAGTAATCGTTAAATCTAGAAAGTTTAAGTTATTATTACTCTCCATTTCGAGTGTAAATTTTATGGTAGGGTGAATACTATTTATAAAATCTAATAGTTTGTCTAATTGTCTTTTAGTACCTTTCCAGCATGTAAGAATGTCGTCAACATAACGATACCAGTACACACATTGTTTGGCGTGCGGTGAACTATGTATTTTTGTTTCTATTAGATTGATAAATATTTCGTAATGGTAATGGTGATAAAGCTGAGCCCATGGGGAGTCCATCTGTTTGTTTGTAGAACACATTATTGAATTCGAAGTAATTCTGGTCAAAGCACAGATTTAAAAGGTCTAGAATTTCCCCACTGATAACTGGATTTACCTGGCTGTTTATTAAGAGGGTATTAACTAGCGGGATTATCTCTTGTGTCGGTATGCTTCGGAACAGATTAACCACGTCAAATGACGCAAGTTTCATGTTCGGTTCTAACGTTGTATTTTTAATTTTGTTAACTAGCTCTAAGGATTTTTTTACGCTGTATTGTGTATTTTGTGTGTTCTTTTATTAGCGAAACTAATTTGGATGCTATCTTTCTACAAGGGGCTTTAATATATGAGCAGACTGGTCTAATGGGTTGATCTGTTTTGTGAATTTTTATTAACCCATATAATTTGGGTGCTTGGGGGTTCATAGTCGTAAGGAAAGAGACCATCGGAGCGTTTTAGGACTGTTTTTACATTATTATGAAATTTAAGTGTTGGATCTGTTTTAAGCTCTTTAAAACTTTGAGGCGAATGGTTACGGAACCGAAATGATAGACTTAATACTAAAAAGAATTAAATATCAAAAATTACTAAGATCATTATATACAAAGACACAAGACACACAAAATAACAAACAATACGTAACGCTCACATACATCGGGAAACCAACACTAAAAATCACGAAACAACTTCATAAAGTGGGGAAAACATAGCATACAAAACACATAACACCCTAAAAAGCTTTATTAATAATAGCAAAACTAAAACTAATATAAAGTTAGATTGTGAGAATTGCAATGCCACATACATCGGCCAGACAGGAAGAGCATTCACGACACGAATAAAAGAACAGAAGAGAACTTTCGAGCATGGAAAACAAGATTCCACGTATGCAAACCACCTATTAGAAGAAAACCACCAATTCAAAGAGGAACCGGAGATACTTCATATATGTGACAAGGGCACAAAACTAACTCTATTAGAATCACTATAAATAAATAGATTCAAAAAATCAGAGCAACACCTTTTATTAAATGATCAAACAGATTTGAATAAATCCCCTTTATTAAACATGTTTTCATCACATAATTAATATCATAGAAATTATACACAGTTTGTACCCCTACAACTTTAACCCCTCCAACTAAGAAATGCGACTACTATATATTGAGAATCTGTAAAGTAAATGTTAGTTTAAGAAACGCTATCTGATGATGCTACAGTGTAGCGAAACATATGTAATAGCAGTATTATATATATTTTATGTATATTGTATATATGTATATAATAAACAAGAAAATACAGTGAGTTCAAAAGTTTTATTAACGAAGAATCAAAATCTGTATGTCCGACTTAAAATTTTTATGAGATAAAAATGCACCAGGAATTTCTCGTTTGTTTTTTCTCATGGCACCTACATACGTGAGACCAATCCTTGACATTTCATTCACCAATTCTACTGATGTGAAGCTGTTGTCACTTGGGTTTCTATTCGTTTGTACAATTGGTTCCACAAGAGGTAATGCAGACTGTGTTGGTACGCTGAGTTTTCTAAGATTAGCAGCGTTTGTCTTCCCAACGTAAACAAAAGCATTAACCAAATAAAGGGTTTTGGCACAACATAAGCACATTATTCTCGCATCTCTTGTGCTGATGCATCAGTTGCAAAAAGAGAACCAACATCTTCATGGTTTGATTTGAAAAGTCCTGCAAAATACAGTAATCCCAGAAAAGCCTTTAGTTCCGAAAGAGACACATGATCCACATACGATACTATATTACCGTAATTTGTACTCATTTCTGAAATTTGTACATTGGCATGGTCCACTATTTCTTGCAACATCTCTTCAGTTATGAGAAAAGACCAGGCTTCTAAAGGAGTACTTGGCTTGTTCAACAGAGCAGGACCCTTCAAACCAGGAAGATGCAAAACCAAATTTTGTTTTCTAGTTCTGGAACTGGCAGGTGGAGTTTTAGACCACTTGAAACGATTTTTGCCGTAAAAATAATTACTAGAATTGTCTCTATATGCTGCATCTGATTCAGATTCTAAATTCTCAGAATCAGTTTTGTGAAGACTGTGTTCACTTTCTGCATCACTTAGGTCCGAATCGGTTTCGTGAATTGTTGCTGCGGTCTCGTCCATCGATTGTAATGGTCTCAGTTGTCATTTTTACCTAGGTTTTCTAAATTTGATAAAAAAATAACTTATCGTTATTACTATCGTGGGGTCAATTTCAACCCACTGATTACTTACCACAAAAATGGCTGAGCACATCAACGCCAATGCGGAAATATTGGTAAACAATTGACCGCCGGGGTCTATTTTGACCCCACGATAGTAGTTGAGGGTTAAAAATGATAATTCTTATCAGTTATATACAATAACATCCTAAAATAGTTTGGTTGCATACTCCGTTTAATTCTATTTTGTTTTTTATTGGTTCTTCTTTTTACATAGATTAACGTATTTATGGGCAAGAGGTCCTCACACACGTATCAATTTTGTTCCTTTATTTGTCGTCGAGTTTTGAATTGATGTATTGTTTTATAATTTTATATTTTGTCGAACAATTTTACTGCGATTTTCGATCATTTAGTTACTCTTTAGTTTTGAATCTTCATGTTAAGAAAATAATTATTGCATTAGGTAAGAGATATTTTGTGTTAAAGGCTACATTGCATTTTATTATTTCTACATTAGTGTAGTTAAATTTGTTTTTCTTGTATTTTTAGTCTGATGATGTTTTTGAATTACAATCGAAACGTCATAATGTGATATTGTTTCTGAATTACTCTCCTGTCCGATATTCCGAAGAGACTACGTTGATACATTTACAGGTGACAAGAAAAAAATATTAATACTTCTACATTAATAATTACATCGGTAAGGTTTCGTCTTTACTACAAAAGACATCTTCAGACTAAAATTAATAACAACATATATTAATACAACAATTACGTTAATGAATGACTCACCCAATGTAATACTAATTAAACACACAAATGAACACTGAATAAAACTCTTGGAGTCCTTGTGGTAAAAGCCGTCGTCTGAGCGCTACAGTTTCCTCCACTGGCACATTGGTGAAGAAAGATTCCACGTCGAAACTCACTAGCAAATCTTCACTTGCTATCTGACGTTCATGTAGAATTTGCACAAAATATTCCTAGTTCTTTGCAAAACTGTTGTAGAAGGTTTCCAGTTTTTTGTACCTCTGGCAGTCCGTATAGTCTTGGAGGCTGAGTTTGTGATGGCAGTAGACATCGATGTTCTTCCTTCGATGTTGTTGACCCCCACTATCCTGGTGTGACGTTCGAACTGATGGGTCTGCTTACTTTCTTCTAGTGTTCGGCGTCCAATGTGTTGATCTTCTCATTGTCTACCCTGGTTATTACTACTGTTGTGTTTTCGATATTGGTACGTAGAACAACAACCATGGCAACACCGGAAGATACATCTTTATGGCACAATGTCCGTAATAGCCTACATTGGATGACTTGTGTTAAAAGTCGGTGTACATGTTAGGGAGCAGTAGCGTTCGTAATAGTATTTTGTGTATCTAGGCCAAAAAGTACTGTTTTTTCGTCCGAGTTTTCTTTACGACCGAGGCGGAGCCGAGGTCGGAAAGCAAACGAGGACGAAAAAACACTTTTTGGCCGTGGTGCACACAAAATTTTTTAGGCGACCCTCATAAAATTTTTTATTGCAACATTTACTTATAATTTATTGACATAGTCATTTATGACAACTGAACAATTGTACATATTTGTGACACATTCAGACATGTTTATGTTTTCTTTGTCTACATTCGAAGTTATTTCGGCTTTATAAACAATAATTACCCAATAATCAGTTAAAAAGTCTATCACCAACACGTATTTACTAATGTAAACAAGATGTACAGTTTGACACTGACGGCAATGTGGTTATTTTTATACAATTTAGGTAACTGTCGGTAGATGGCGCCACCCTATTGCGGACGAAAAATGAAAGCGGACGAAAAACGGTTACTTTTCGTCCGCGTTTGACGACTGAAATTTCAATTTTTCGTGTCGGTCGCCTAAAAAATATATTATAGTTGTATATCGGTGTACCGGTATGAAGTGAGCTTTAAGATACAAATGTGTCGATAGGGAACATTTGTTGTGAACGAGCCTTAATTTTTTTTGTTTGGTTGGTATGTCATCTGTTAAACATATTTAATATAGTATAATCAAGTCATTGAACAAACAACATCATATTTTTTCATCGTGTTAAAAATGTCGAATTTTGTACCACAAAGTGATGATGTGCGGAAAGCATTAATTTTTTGTTTTCATTTGAAGAAAAGTGCTGCAGAGTCCCATCGCATGCTTGTCGAGGCATATGGTGATCATGCTCTATCAGAAGCAACATGTAAAAGATGGTTTCAACGGTTCAGAGATAATGATTTTGATGTGAGAAATGAAGAACGTGGAAGACCACCAAAAAAGTTTGAACGTCGAATTGCAAGCAATATTGGATGAAGATGCCACTTTGAGTCAAAAGCAAATGGCAGCAATGTTAAATGTTGCACAGCAAACAATTTCTGACCGTTTAAAGGCTATGGGAAAGATCTAAAAGTGTGGAAAATGGGTACCACATGAACTGAACGAAAGACAGTTGGAAAACCGAAAAAACACTTTTTTAGGTTTCTACTGAAGACATTAGTTATAGTTAGTTTTTAAAATCAATTTAGGTTAGTATTCTATTATGGAGCAGTTTTTCTAAAAATTTTAGAGGCCATCCTTAGCACATATATACATAGGCCGATAGTTTTCAATATCTAAGCGGTTACCGTTTCTGTAGACCGGTGTTAGCTTGATCGTAAAAGGTGCCATTTATATTTTCATGATGTGCCATTGTTACTATTATTATAATATATGTTTGTATTGTTTGGGGAGCTTTCTCTCAATGAACGCGTACAGGACTTGTTTTTCATCGAGGATGGGTTGACAAATGTGCTCCTGCAACCCTTTGGTTATTAATATTAATTAAGGTACCGAAATAAACGCTTACCCAACATGTATATTAACATAAATTTCTAAAGGGTTCATTTGACGCTGACTCGTAGTAACCAAGGAAACCATATCAAAAGGAATATTGATATTTTTGATAGTGATAACCAACAGCAATGAACACCAGAATTTATAATTTCATTGATCATCACTTAGTGCATACAATCCAATATTCTCAACACTAGACCAACAACATGCATAAAATATATTGCAATTGAAATAAATACAGTAGCCAAAGTTCATGTATAAAATATACTCAGTGACATATAAACTGCACCACCTAGAAGGGGTGGAAATTTTTGGACCAAATTTGGCAGAAACATTGGACTAGTCTAAGGAAACAATTGATTAAAATTTGATAAAGAAAACACTTCATCTTTTTGATTTTTCTTTAATAATGTGTTGGTCCGCCTCTATTTCTGATACACTCATTGACCCGCCTTGGCATTGATTCCAGCAGGTGATCAATGTCTTCTTGGGGTATGGCATCCCAAGCAGCCTGTACTTCATGCCGTAGAGCTTCTATTGTCAACGGTGGGTTCGGTAGATTCCTCAATCTTCTACCCATCATATCCCACACGTGCTCAATGGGCGACAAATCGGGAGATCTTGGCGGCCAAGGCAAAAGATTAACATTGGCCTCTTCAAAGAAGTCAAGAGAAACCCTTGCTACGTGAGGTCGTGCATTATCTTGCTGGAAAAGTGGGTCTTCCAGCCCTCGAAAATATGGAAGAACATGTGGTTCTACCACTTCGTCAATGTAGCGTCGGGTAGTCATACTGCCCCGAATGAAGAGCAAGGGTGACCTAATGGCGTAAGCAATAGCACCCCACACCATCAACCCCACAGTTCGGTGAACATGCCTCGCAATCGAAAAATCAGGATCTCCACGTCTTCATCTAACAGTCATCCGCCCATCATGCATTCCTAAACAAAATCGCGATTCGTCACTAAAGACAACTCGATGCCACTCCAAGTTCCATTGAAGTCTTTCCGTGCACCAGACCAAACGTTCCTGGCGATATTGAGCAGTGAGGGGTAGCACAAGATGTGGGCGGTAAGACAGCAAGCCAAATGTTCTTATTCGACGATAAACTGTTCGCAAGCCTATCGGGCGACCTTGTTCACCTAACCATTGATCAGCTATTGATCTAGTTGTAGAGAATCGGTCTCTCAAGGCCATTAGTGTTAAGCGGCGATCTTGACGTTCATTGGTTCGTCTTTGAGCCCCAGTGCCTCTTCTCCGACGTTCAACCCCATGTTCAGACCACGCTTGATAAACACGCATTATTGTTGAGTGGTGCCGTCCCAAACGGTTGCCGATTTCTCTAAACGAAAAACCTGCTTCTCGTAAACCAACAATCCGCCCTCAGTCAAAGTCACTCAACTGCTGGTAAACTTGAGGTCTCCTTCCTCTAGGCATCGTTAAACACTTGAAACACTTTAAACTAAAGAACGGGATCCGAAAAAGTGGTACAAATTCAAATAATGACTCGATAATTGGTTGTCTATCACCACCTCTAAAAAATAACACAAACGTCAAAAATCCCATGACTACTTGATGATTGGGTTTCAATCAACTATTTCCCTGGACTAGTCCACTATTCCTGCCAAATTTGGTCCAAAAATTCCCACCCCTTCTAGGTGGTGCAGTTTATATGTCACTGAGCATAATTACTCTTCGTTAGTCATGTAGGAAGTTAGGAAATATTTACAGCATCGTTCATTTTCAAACAATTTTAAATTACATGCTATTTCGGCTTAGGAAAGGTACGTTCAAAGAAGTTAAGAGGTGCAAGAATTTAAATATTTATGCTTGCAGGAAAAATGTTGAATGGCTGAACCATTAATTATAATTATTTAATATTTCGATACGCGAAAGTGTACCAGATGTTGCACGTATATACCTATATCAAAATACAGTTGTCTTTTCACTCACGCGTATTACTAGAGGGGACCCAGTATGTCAACGGTGCTTGCATGACATAAATGAAGATTGTAGATGTTCGACAAATATTTGGTTTATACGCTGTTCTGTATGCATATGTCAGATAAGATTTTAACATGTGTTACAAGTGGAATGAGGAAATAAAATATATTTATTGTTCGTGGTTTAGCGCAGATATTTTTGCAGAAATACATATTTCCGCTTTTTCTTTAGATTCCCTAAAATTCATACGAATGTGCACAGATTTGTGTAGCCAATCAGTTAGGGATTAAGTAGGGGGTGTCCTTTAAATTATGAGGGAGCTTAAGAAATAGGACAGTTGTGCTTGGCAGTTCACACCGTAAAGCATATCTGTTACCACTTGCAGTGGCATGCAAAAGGATCTATTATAAAGATGTGAACATATAGTTGTGTGTAACTTCATATAGTTTTGTGAGTTCTGTTAAAGGACGATGCATGTGTTAGAGAGCAGTGGCGTTGGTAAGACATAGTTGTCTGCATATTATTTATGTAGTATGTGGTACGCCGTCACCTTTGTGCTATGAGTCTTGTGCGTCCAATAACAGGCGGGGTTATCGGGGAGCCCCAACCTGTCCCCGGTGTAATGGGTGTACAGTGGGACCGTATGTCCAGAATGTATGCTAATATCCACAATTTCCTGCCGATCAATCCCCACGTACGATTACTGGGCACGGGATGGGGTATGACGACCACTGGTTCACTTGCAACTCCGCTTGTTGAACGCCTAGTCCGGCAAGTACTTAATATTCCAGGTATACATTAGCATGCGAAGATATCCAACAAATGGTAAAGGTGTCCAAAGCTGATAACATGCCCGATTTGAGGATAGCTACTAGAGGCAACGTGGGACCGGGCGGGCCCCTGTAAGTAACTTTATGTATCGTAACCGCAGTATTGTAAAGGGTGCTATTTATATTTTCATGTGGTTATTACTAACGCTGCAATTTATGTGTGTGTGCGTGTTGAGCTTTCTGTCAATGAATGGGTACAGGACTGCCGTGCGCCACTGATGCTTTCTAGCGGTGATGATATCGAAACGACGATAAACGGTGAGTTGACAATACTTCTGCTACTGCTATGATTATTAATACTAATCAAGTAATAGAGAAACGTCTATCTAACAGTAGTAATTATTGTAAATGGATATTTCCATTTCATTTCAAAGAGTCTACAAATATATAACAAATTTAATATGGCTTCGGAAATAACGTATTTAATACATCGTTTAATGCAGGTGCTGCTCGAGAAAAATATGTCAGCTATAAACAAATTTATTGTGGCGTGGAGAATTTTATTTTCAATTTGCATTTCTGCAGATTTTATCGCACTAAAGTGCTCTTCCAACGAGAACGTTGTCGAAACAATTTACGTGATAACCATCACCACGATTATTCCCATGAATTCTTATTTAAACTCGGTAGAGTTGAAAGTTAATACACAAAATATTATATTTCCAACGTAAAACATATGCTAATAGTTTATCGTTATATGCCTTAAAGAATATTTAATTTAAAATTTCATTGCATATGTGTCAATTTCACTATTATTTATGTAGCATGGATATTTTTATAGATATATATATTACGCATGCCTTTATTTAGATTACTTAATTCATAGCAGTAAGAAAAATACTACATGTAAATAAGGTTCCTTTAAAAATTATACATTCAGAAAGCTGTATAAAGCTCATTGTTGTCATATTTTCGATCACGATACCTTGATTTTTTCCATGCCATTTTCTGAAAAAATGAGAGCTTATTTATCACAAGATTTACGTTAGCAGTGCTAAAAGGAAACAAGTTGTTTTCTTCGAAATTTTTGCACGAAAAGTACCCCTATAATTACCATATGGGTATGCGTACATTTTTTAATTCACTAATAGTTTCTCATGGTTGTACAAAATTATTTGTTGTCATAGTTACACTCAAAACCACAGTACTTGAGTCTTCATTTCTTGTTTCTCATGGTTGTACAAAATTATTTATTGTCATCACACTCAAAACGACATAACTTGAGTCTTGATTTCTTGTAAGTCACTTTTTTGATAAACTACCCTTGAAAGATCTCCGTGGCAGTGTATATACAAGTATATCATAAATTAGATTTATATTCATTTATTTGTTTCACGATAATAAACTAATACTATTAAGAGCTACGAGGCAGGACATGCGAAAACATGTAATTTATTTGTAGTTTTACAAAATTATTTATTAACAAATTTGCATTACTTCTAAAGAAAGGAAGCTACATGTCCTGCGTATGCGAGAGAGCCTTAAAGGCTCTGACCGCAAGCGGCTCAAAATCAACGGCATGAAGTTGATAAATAAGCACATCCAATATGGAACTGCTATCTATGTGATTCATGACCTCGAATACTTTCACTAAACTTTCAAGTATAACGATAACACCATTGAAACCACACACAAACGAAGATGGACATGCTGCTAGAAGGCAGAAAGCCTGTACCTGATACATGACTCAAAACCCTACTCGCACTTTACCGGCGGAAGGTGGCGAAGGAGCTCCAATCCAGATCTTCTATTTATAAGCGCAGTAGTCCAAAAAAGGTCAATCCCCAACTTCCAGCACCGTCCAAATCTGCTCCAAATTAGATCGGTTGTACGGACCGTCCTGTTCGGACGCAGGTTCAACTTTGAAAAGGCAAACTGGGCGACGCTTACCAAGGAAGTAAATAATATAATTGACAACACCGATCCTGCTGACGTCACAGCTAGCAGAAAATATGGCACAGCTACTGATATTAAACGAAAAAAATTGTCAGAGACCGAGATAACAGGGCACGCAGTAACAAATTTACGTTAAACTCTATAATGCAATCCAGTTATAAAAAAGTGGGAAAGGTGCTGACCCAGATGAACAAATTTCAAAATTCTTCCCGAGAACAGCAGTGGCTGCTCAAAATGTTTAACTGATACCTTTCTGAAGGTAAAATTCCAAAAATATGGAAAAAATCACAAGTGATCGTCCTCCCTAAACCAGGACCCATATATTCTTATTCTTATGTTATACTACTAAAGTATTCGAACGATTGATACCCAACAGACTCTCCCCCCATTATATTAGTAAAAAATAGCACATCTCGGATCCCCAACCTCGCCGAGTACATCGAAGACGATTGCGAGAAACGTCTAACATATGTTGTTTTTATCGATCTACCAGTGGTCTATGACACGCCAGCTTCGCTAGGAGTTACGATACTCCTAGCGAATCTGCACGAAATGACCAACAA
This sequence comes from Geotrupes spiniger, assembly GCA_959613385.1. NCBI lineage: Eukaryota > Metazoa > Arthropoda > Insecta > Coleoptera > Geotrupidae > Geotrupes > Geotrupes spiniger. The sequence goes on from OY390732.1 coordinate 46,428,607, forward strand.
TTTTCGAATTGTTACGATAATTTTAGAGGAAACAAAAAATGACCTGCCCTGGGGAACTGACCTCGCTTCTACTATATTTAGCATCTACCCGAACGATCAACCCGTAACTACGGGCACCAAAAATTTCCTATATGCGGATGACTTAACAATCGCAACACAGCATAAGCAAGTGAATGCTATAGAAAGAACACTAACAAAAGCACTTGAGAACCTATCATTATTCTTCGATCCAAAATTTCAAGTCTGTTCTACCTATGTAACAAACAAGCCAATGAAAACCCTGGACAACACCTGGGAAGATGAAACGATAGAGGTTTCTAAAACTCCATTCGAAGATACATTACGATGTTGAATCTCTCTTCGCTGTTCGATCTAAATATTTTATTGTAGTCCCGGCATCGTATTTCGTTGCTGTTAAATCTGTTATTCTAATCAACGCTTCTCTTGTTAATTTAAGACCTTTACAATACCTAATTGCTACAGATATCACAAAGGTGGCTACTATATAACTACGCAATAGGTTCAACCCTGTGTTACCAAAGATGTATGCAAGCTATATGCAAACGATTTATTTAACTTAACTCACAACAGAAATCTTGTGCACGCCACTTGCTGGTCATACTATTTCTTGCGCATGCGTTGACTAATTAATCTTACCAAATCCAATACCATCTCTGACTTTATGCTATTGTTTATATTACAGTTACCGTACTCCCATGCCTCTCAAACCTTAGATGATGAGATACACATAACCTTTTGTAGTCTTATGCATTTTATGGAATATGTATTTATGTAAAGAACATGCGTGGTATATAATTATTTTTGTTATTTAATTATTTCCCTAAAATTGATAAGCGTGTGTTTCCTTTTTGCCAGACCTATCGTCAGAGAGATAAGTGCGGGGAGAGGAGTCAAATGGCGTTCGTTGTTTAGTTACTAGAGCTAGAACTCCAGACAATCGCTAGTAACTAGTCAACCAGTGAGGCGTGTGTAGAAAATAGTGCTAGGCTTGTCTTACGGGTGCATACCATTTTGTCTCTAGCGGTGGTGAACAATATTGTTATATTTACTTGTGGTGTGTAACAATAAAGTAGCATTGCTCCACATTGTGGACGTCCTTGCAAAGCCGAAAAGATAAAATAGTAATGTAAGCTATTGTGAGTATTGTACCGTTGACAACATGCCTTGCTGTAGTGGACAGGTCAGGGACCGTAAGCCAGAAGGCAAGTTATGCTAATATCCAAAGTTTACTTTCGAACAGGTTCATGGTGATTCTTGATTACAGCATTGGGGGCTTACCTCCATTCGTCCACCTTAATTCCGCAAGAGAGTGCCGAGTACCCTTATTTCACAAATTTAGGTACAATGATATGCTAAGATATTTGGTAATAGTAAAGGCGTCCAACATTGATTACTCGGCGTCGAGGATAACTACAGAAGTATCAACTGATTTGATTTTTAATAATTGTTTGCATGTGGTGCATACTGGCACGGCTATGATTGGATATGAGGAAAGTGATAAAAGAGACACATTTTTTTATGGAATTACACTGACAAAATGGGAAATGTGAACTCGACAAATTGAATACTTGAAAACGAAGCGTTTGTTTTGAAGTTCGTAAAAACTGCGAAATATAATATTTTACAAAATAATATCATTGTCGTGAGAATTGTCGATTATTTTTACTTACTTATACTTTATTTATAAGCAAGTATAGGAATCATGAAAAATTTCGACCTCGAGATTTTAACGGATATACGCGTTTTGAGGTCCTCGTTTCTGACTATTTTCGGAATGACGTCTGTGTGTCTGTGCGTCTCTGCGCGCTCTAGCGTCCAAACGATTATAGCTAGAAAAACAGCGAATGATATATCTACATTGTATAAGTATACATAAGGATATAATAATAAGCGCTACAAATTAGGTCCTTTTCAGTTTCAGTACTTTTAATGAACAGCTAATTGCTATATGAAATGCATTCAGCATTAGTCACCATTTCAAGTTGATAATCTGAATGTGAACATATCTGAATACATTAAATCAATTATAACTTCTCTGAAGTTTTAGCGGTGCATTGCACGAACATTCGCTAAGATTGTACCCTATGGAGTGAACCGTTACGTACTGCTAAATTTTATAATTACATATAGAGTCCCTATTAAATTTTTGGTTGTTGAGAAAATGCACCATCTGTTGGCTTGTGGACGGTGTTAATCCTTTGCCTGCTAGATTATTTGCTGAAATTTAGGTACTCATTTAATTCATTGTTTAAATCATCGCAAGATTATTTTTATTTAAAAAAAAATATTTTCAATCTATTCTTGTACATCTTGACCGCATTTAAAAATATTTTGCTTTTATAAATTATATTTCTCGTGTCCATACCACTTAAAATTAAATTTATTCCCTTAAGAAAAGTAAATATGGTTAACGTTACTATCTTATTGATTATTTCATTTTCAAGTTCAACTTTATGTTCACATTCGAAAGAAAACTACGTGCTGTAAAACTACCACAATAATTTTCTTTTTAATATCATTAACTGAATTAATATTCCTTAAGATTATTTTTGAAATGTTATAAATTTTGTTAATGTTTTTCATGAAATTTATGTTGCAGTAATTCAATTTTCTGTTGTTGGCATACTCACTTTCATTGGTCAAACCACTACAAATTTCATTATTTGAGTATCTACCTAAAATTTGAGACTTACATTTTTCGCAATTTATTTTTTAAGGTTCTACTAATCCAACCCGAAACGTAGCCAATAACAGATTGATGTAATTCTCTTTCTAGTGCTAATTCTGGAAGTTTAGTAATATATTTATTTACATTAAAAATGTTATAGTCTTCCTCAATTCTGTTTTAATACCAACAGTATTAGTGTTTTTGCAATTTGTCCCAATAGATTTGACCCCAGAGAAATCCCGAACTAATAACGATTTAAAACTTTCCATGAATTGAATAGCTGTTGGATTATTTGTCCTAAATCTTTGACTTCGAATTCTACCGAAGTAATTTTCTATTACATTTTGATTTAAAGAGCGTGGTAAGAAAAATTTTACCTTGGCTGAAGTGACTAAAACCTCACATAAATCTAATAAACCTTCTAATGTTCGCATCCAATTTTTTAATGAGGGAGTAACGACTATTTTGCCAACCGCATTGATAAAATACGTATTTGTTAAATTTTGAATAGCTGCCTTCCAAAATTGTATGTGTTATATACTGCACCAGATAAAGATTTGGAAAAACGGGATCGAAGCGTTCCTCCGTTAACGCTGTCAAAAAGTGTATCGAAGAATTTTATGTTTGCCGTCTGCAATGCGCCCTCATCCAAAGTGTTATCACCTATTAAAATAGATATGTAAAAAATTTGATAATGAAGTTTTATTAAAACTTACCACATTTAACTAAATAAGCAATTGTCGACGCCATAGAATTACTTAAAATTTGACTCGCATAGCACACTTTCATTTTTTTAATTTTCTTCGGAATTACATCTTAATGGGTGATTTTTTGCAAAGCTCTCAGTTCGCCATAAGCTTCATCGCTTTTATAAGCGTCAACAATGTGATTCCATTTAGCAACTAGAACTTGTTCGTTTTTTTTCCCAATACAAATGTTTATTTAAAATATTATTCCTTATGCCTTTTAATAGATGTGGAGGGTCATACAACGGAATGATTTCTTGATCGTCAATTATAATTCTTCTTTTTGGTTCTAGACTTTTTTCAATACAAGCTTTGTAAGATTCCTTTAGCAAAAAAAATATTGCTGATTGATTGGTTGAGCCTGGTCACATATTGATGCAACAATCACACTTGTGAACTTGCCCTACAAGAGACTCGATGAATTAGCATTTCGGATTTAGTAATGGAAAAGGAGTAGGCAAAATAAATTGGCTGTTGCCATTTTTTGAACAATCCTCGTAGATAGAATACTAAGTCATGGTCTGAGATTTCCAAACTTTGCATTGTTCCGAAATTTTCAAATCCATAAAATTTGTTGGACGATTTATCGCAATCCACATGAGGCATAATGGACATTTCATCGAAAATCAACGAACACATTCTTATCCCTTTCATTTTATTTCGACACAGCTTCTTTTAAATTTTCGAATACCACTTTATTTATACCAGGTTTAATTGGAATTTTGTTCAGCATTTCCATAATTGTTTGACGAGATGGTAAGGCAAAAATAACTCTTTAATTTAATTTTGAATAACATCTTCCATCATTAGTGCGAAATTTTTTTCATCTGAAGTATATCGGCTACATTTAAGTTTAACGTCTCTTTCCTAGCTGTGATAAACAGAAATTTATTGTATCTTCTCCCAAGACGTCACTGTTCAATATCATTTCAAATTTTCCATATAATTTCAAGCCTTTGCGATAAGAAGCTGTCCTGATTTTAATCCTCCGTGCAATGAGCGTAAGTGTTTTAGGATTACAACATTTTCTAGATCCACAAGAGTCAGATTTGCTTCTTTTTTGAATAATAGCTTCATCTTAAATGATGTCTCTAATTTTTAATCGAGAAAATATAATTTATGATTCTTACCATAAAGAATAGTTCAATGTGAATATGAAAATGAGTTGAGTTGGATATTGCGGTTTCTCTGGAAACCTTGAAAGTTTTTATAAATTTTATATGTGCGATATTTACCATTAGATAGGAGTAAACTAGGTACGGCAGTCTTTTATTGGTACCATAGTCAGATTTTTCAAAATTCAAATCACAAACCGAGTGGTTATTATATCAGATATCAGATAAGAGTCACCAGTCCGCTTAATCCACTCTTTAAAGCGGTCCTCATATTTTAATGGATTTGGAAATCTGTGGCGTTTAATGCTACCAGAACTGTAACACTTTTTGATGCTGCAATTCACATTCAAATAATGTCACTTCTATTATTTGACACATGACAATACCTACTACGGCGACATCTTCTGACTTGTGGACGGTACACCAGCCATACACAAACCAGCGTCACAATTAATGTGCCAACTTTGCATTCTATATGTATTATGTTGCCTATGATTACAATTTGCATGGGTTGACAATCCATAGTGGAGTCATTCCGATTATGTCTTTACATTATCACTGGATAATTGTACTACAATGTATAGGATACCAACATCGTTTGAGGGATTTTAGCCGATTATCATATTACCCTGCAGCTGCACAACATAGAATATAGAAAATTATTCAAGTCTCAATAGCCCTATTGTGATTTAAGATTTACCTACTTTTTTCACTTCCAATTTAGCGTACTAGTACTGTAGATCAAGTTACAATATGCCAATTCATTATCATCGGTATCTTTAAATAAAAAGTTTAAACAAATCTTTTGCTCTAAAATAAACCATACCTTCAATACGTTCATAATACTTTTATTGTCGATGTTTCAGATTGCAAAGATTCAGACTGCAATAGCCGCAATGACAAGGTTACAGTGGCACAAAATAGCCAACCTATAATATATAAGGATAAAATCCAGCCAACTTCTAACAAATTTTTCATGTAAAACAGTGGTTAATTAAATATTAGACATAAAAGTTAGTTAGGAACAAAAAGTCGTAGGCTTGAGTGTTACATGCAATTGTTATATACATATTTCTTAGAAAATAACATAGGTCGCTTTAGCACACAGGTAATCAAGAAATATTAGTACGACGTAAACTGTTAAAGGAAACCATTTGTATCATATACAGAAGACACAGAAACCTATTATGATGGAAAAATAAATGAAAAACAGCTTGGCAAATAATAAATAGTCAATCTGTGGCTCAGGAACTCATAGATTTTTATTGATTCAGTTAATAAGTTGGTTGACCATTTCCCAATTTATGGATATCTAAGCGTAATATAAAGTTTAACATTCGTTCACTATGTTTGCTGTTTCTCACTAGGGATGAATTGCGTTACATTATACACTCTATTGCGCAATGACTCGATCAGTGACAATTGCATTCCTTGCTCACTGCTTGTGCAAGTTATGGAGCAGGTAGAGGGTCCTATTCTAACTTGGATAAATTCATGTTTTCAAGGGGAATTTTCCGATCAGCCTTACAGAAGGCTTGAACTATAGGTATTCGCAAAATGGGCGACAGGTATCAAATTATAGATATAATATATATTTCTTTATTCACTCAGTTAAGCATCAGGAACGTAAGCCACAAAATTGTTGAGTCACTATTGAAATTCATAACCAAATCAAAACTCGTTTTACTAAGCATGGTAAAAATTGAAAGCATTGGACGCGACCAGGGAACCGTTGCAGAAACGATCGAGTACCAAATTAAATAAAACAATTATAGTTTGAATAATTATATTTAAAAAAAATTCCCAAAACTTTTGTTTCATACGTTACAATAAAAACTATTATTGAAAGTGACCAAATAAGACGAACAATTTTCAAATGCAAAATGAAAATAATGTAATAATTTTGAGTTTTTTAATAGCTCTACACAACTAGTACCCGGTTTCGATCCATCTATGTCTTCTTCTGTACAACGAAGATTCTCTGGGCGTGTTTTGATCCTTTACACCAAAAGATCGGTCCGTAACTTATCATTATTCTACGATTTGTCTCAAGACATATGGCGATAGTGTAACCCGTATTATCCTAAACGTGAGCACTAGTCATGTAGTAGTAGTCGTTTGTCTGCTAATAGCTGAATATGTTCTTCCCACGTTCAATTTTAGTCCAAGGTGATTCCAAGCAATTTCCCGAAGGAACAAGGTGGATATTTTAACGACTTTTATCAATGATAATTAATCGATTCACTTGTTAGTGGCATACAATTTGAGTCTTCGTGATATTCATCGAAGTCCCATTGAATTCTGCACCATGCTTCAAGCCGTTCGCTTGATCTTTCTGAAGTTTCAATTATTTCACCAGTCGTTGATTCGATTACCAACATACTAGTATCATCAGCGTATCGACCTGTTTTGGAAGGCGCTGGACATTTTTCCGGCAGGTCATCAATCGATATGACGAACAGCAAAGGCCTCAAACTAGTGCCTTGCGGTACCCCTCTGTTTATCGATCTTACGTCTTATAATAAATAATAATATTGTCTTGATTGTGCATTGAGAAAAATGTATACAAATGAAAGTAATGTACATATACTCCAGCACAAACCCAAAACGAGATTCAGGTTCATTAGAAAACCTGCTTCCCTATCTAATCTGGAATACAATAGCAAAACTAAAAAGAGAGATATTATACCTATTGCTAACCTTAACTAAATATTAGTTAATAACATAACATATAACCATATAATTAACACTAATATGAATAATTAATAATAAAACTAATAATAATATAATAAAATTAAAATTAAACGATGCGCGCTCCGCAAGTGAGATAATTTGGAACATATAAAAAAACAAAGAAAGAAATCATAGGGCAAAACCCGCACGAATTATATAATTTGTTCATGAAAAATATATGCTTTCATTCGCCTTTTAAACACCAATACTCAAATCCTTATAGTTGTTTAGTGTTTTGTGGATCCGTGGTGATATTAATCCCCGAAACCGAGTAGCGATGTTATGAACATCCGTACGAAACCGTATTTTTTGATGAGTTTCGGCGGTGACTGAAATATGAATATATTTTGAAACAAACAGAGGCACTGAAGCTCTCTGCGATTCTTCATGTTAAGCCACCCACAATTCACAAGTTTGTGAGAGATATCTTCATATTTTCTTATACCATATACAAACCTCAAGCAGGCATTTTGAACTTTTTTAATACGACGAATAGCCATAGAGTCAATTGCAGGATACACTCCGGCGCAGTAAGTGAATTCCGAAAGTACAAAAGCTTCACATAGTTTCAGTTTAACGTGCACATTCAGTAGCAAACGAGACGAAAAGAGTTTCTTCAACTGCAAATATGCATATTTTGAAATGTGCTCGCGATATCGAATTATATTGTCGATCATAAGAACCACATATTTTGCTTTCGGTACGACTGGAATAGTATTATGGTTACTACAATACTTATAGTGTTGCTTAATTCATTACAAATTTTGGGCTTACCAAAAAGCAGAACCTGTGATTTACCCGGGTTAATCAGCAAATTGTGAGCGACCGAAAATTCATAAAGACGAGTTGTTTGTTTAAATGTTTGTACACTTACATATACATGTTCACTAACTTAATTTAGTTTGGTCACTTATATTTAAAAACATGTTAAAATGTCTGTTAAAATTTTCAACGCCCGCCGCACTGCGTTTCGTTTTATGTTCACGGGCTAACTCAATCGTACTTCAAATATTCAGTTTTATTTTTTTGTTTTTTGCTTGAGTTCTTTGGATGATTTTTATTGGTAAAAATATGGCTTCCATTTGTGTTGATAATATTTCATTAATTATTGTGTTATTTTGTTTGGCTTTATATATTTCCATATTTTCTATGATGTTAAGTTTCCTTCCTTTGTTTTGTATTTTTACTATTTGCATTATATTTTCCATCTTGCCGGTAGAGTGTGCATTGTTAATAACAAATGTTAAATTTAAAGTTTCAGAGCTCTAGCTTTAATCGTTTGGGCCGCAGAGCGCACAGCCACACAGAAACTATCTCACACACACACACCCGCGCGCGCGCACAGAGACTTCATTCCAAAATAGTCAAAACGTGTATATCCGATGAAATCTCGAGTTCGAAAATTTTCATGATTCCTATACTATATATACTCAGTGACATAACGTGAGAGCAACGGAATTATGTTTTAGAGTTGGCCCTGGAAGAAGGAGATAGACATACCATGAATGTGTAATTTTAATCCAATAAAATAGTTCATTTAAACTGTCACTTTTTGAAGTATTGTAAAACAGTTTTTAATGAAATTTTAACACCATTTGTGACTATATTGCACGACGTTAAAGGAAGAGTTACATTGTGATGTCGGTGGTGGCCATTAACTCATCTTATTTGATAATTACTATTGGTTGTCATGATTAAAATGTATTATTTAAAATTTTATTGCCAACATAACCTCAGTTTTTACAGCGTTGCCTGCAGTTTGATTTAATCTAAATTTAAGTTACCGTGAAAAGGGTTGGTACACCTGTTAGTAACGGCGAGTAGTTCTATTACTCAAAATTAATCTAAGACATACGCGAAAACTTCCAAAGCCCTCCCTGAATCACAATTCCGTTGCTCACACGTTATAAACTGCACCACCTAGAAGGGGTGGGAATTTTTGGAACAAATTTGGCAGGAATAGTGGACTAGTCCAGGGAAATAGTTGATTAAAATTTGAAACCCAATCATCAAGTAGTCATGGGATTTTTGACGTTTGTGTCATTTTTTAGAGGTGGTGATAGACAAGCAATTATATAGTCATTTTTTGAATTTGTTCCACTTTTTCGGATCCCGTTCTTTAGTTTAAAGTGTTTCAAGTGTTTAATGATGCCTAGAGGAAGGAGACCTCAAGTTTACCTGCAGTTGAGTAACTTTGACCGAGGGCGGATTGTTGTTTTACGAGAAGCAGGTTTTTCGTTTAGAGAAATCGGCAACCGTTTGGGACGGCACCACTCAACAATAATGCGTGTTTATCAAGCGTGGTCTGAACGTCGGAGAAGAGGCACTGGGGCTCAAAGACGAACCAATGAACGTCAAGATCGCCGCTTAAGACTAATGGCGCTGAGAGACCGATTCTCTCCAACTAGATCAATAGCTGATCAATGGTTAGGTAAACAAGGTCGTCCGATAGGCTTGCAAACAGTTTATCGTCGAATAAGAACCTTTGGCTTGCTGTCTTACCGCCCACATCTTGTGCTACCCCTCACTGCTTAACATCGCCAGGAATGTTTGGCCTGGTGCACGGAAAGACTTCAATGGAACTTGGAGTGGCATCGAGTTGTCTTTAGTGACGAATCGCAATTTTGTTTAGGAATGCATGATGGTCGGATGACTGTTAGACGAAGACGTGGAGAAAGGCGCAATCCTGATTTTTCGATTGCGAGGCATGTTCACCGAACTGTGGGGTTGATGGTGTGGGGTGCTATTGCTTACGGCAGTAGGTCACCCTTGGTCTTCATTCGGGGCAGTATGACCGCCCGACGCTACATTGACGAAGTGGTAGAACCACATGTTCTTCCATATCTTCAAGGGGTCGAACACCCACTTTTCCAGCAAGATAATGCACGACCTCACGTAGCAAGGGTTTCTCTTGACTTCTTTGAAGAGGCCAATGTTAATCTTTTGCCTTGGCCGCCAAGATCTCCCGATTTGTCGCCCATTGAGCACGTGTGGGACATGATGGGTAGAAGATTGAGCAATCTACCGAACCCACCGTTGACAATAGAAGCTCTACGGCATGAAGTACAGGCTGCTTGGGATGCCATACCCCAAGAAGACATTGATAACCTGTTGGAATCAATGCCAAGGCCAAGGGTCAATGAGTGTATCAGAAATAGGGGCGGACCAACACATTATTAAAGAAAAATCAAAAAGATGAAGTGTTTTCTTTATCAAATTTTAATCAATTGTTACCTTAGACTAGTCCAATGTTTCTGCCAAATTTGGTCCAAAAATTCCCACCCCTTCTAGGTGGTGCAGTTTATATATCACTGAGTATATATAGTTTAAGAAAGTAGAAATCAATACTATACTACAATAATAGTATTTTTATGTTGTACTTTTGGTATTATTCAGGGATTTCATGTGTGTGGTCAAATAAATCATTCGGTTTTTCATACACGTTCCACTTCTTTATTGTTGAGAAAAATACATACATACTTAATACATACATACATATATATACATACTTTATTCTGGTGGGTCAAATATTTTGTTACTCAAATTGCACCGTATCATTAAAAATTTTAATTCTCTTTCCTCAGATCCGTCCTTTCTCAAATCTATATTTAGGTCTCCGCATATAATTATATCACAATACACTTTAGTTTGGATATTTAATATAAAGATGAATTTTCTAGAAAATTTGCTGTGAAAATTAGTTTATATAAATCAGCTGTGGATTCCGTGATCGGATTTGGGTTCACGATTAATGTTCCCGTACACGGATGCGATCACGGCAACGCGCGCTCTCATAGTTGCAGCGGTTGACAGATGGAACTGAATGAATTATTGTTTATTTTTAATTACGCTATAACTTGAAAACAAATAAAAATCGGATAATATCAATTGAGTCTTTTTACATTATTTTCACGTGTACAGTACACTCCTGGAGTTTGGTCCGTTCCTTCCGACCCTGTATAATAGTTTCATAGTAGTATATAACATATGACGGTTTACTGCGACATGATGCAAACCATGACCACCGTCATGGTGAAAGGTAGAGGACGGGGCCATTTAATAAACTAAAATTGAAAAAACTATTTGTCATCCGTCTTCATATGGGCATAATATCGCACTATTTTGTAAATCCCGATCTGTGTTAAATTATTTAATTAAATCAATTAAACAGCAAAATCATAAGATTACAATATGAGAGTTGCAAGTTCTTTTTGAAACTACCATTTACAATGTGTGTGTATGTGCGCGCTCTAGCGACCAAACGATTATAGCTAGAGCTCTGAAACTTTAAACTTAACATTTGCATGTAGCAAGGAGGAAAACGTCCTATTTTGAACGCAATCTCTCAACCGGAAGTGATGGTTTACTCTTATCACCTTTTTCCATATCTTGAAAACGGTACACTTTACGGAAAAAAATATTCTTACATAAATTATAGATATTGATATTTGAAAAGTTTTTTCGAAAAACTTAGTATAACTGAGTATAAGAAAGTTTCGTGCGGACCACCGCGGATTTTATAGTATTGCGATCGGGCGGCTAAAAATATGTTGCGCTCCAGCGCAACTATTGAAGGTCACACTACGAAACTTTAAGATTAAGATTAGTATATAGCGTGGAAGAAAACGTCACATTGTGAAGCAACATCCCAAACAGATGGTTTAATCAAATCAACGTTTCCTATATCTCTAAAACGGTTCGCGTTATCGCAAAAATTGTTCATATAAAGGTTAGATACTGGAATTTAAAAAAATTTTGGGTGTGTATGTGCGCGCTCTAGCGTCCAAACGATTGTAGGTAGAGCTGTGAAACTTCATTATCTCGAAAATGGTACGAGCTATCAAAAAAATGTTCTTACATAACTTAAAGACATTGAAATTATAAACTACTTTCATTTGAAAGGTTTTTTCGACAAACGTAGTATAACTAAGTATAAGAAAGTTTCGTGCGGACCACCGTGGATTTTTTCATAATGTAATCCATATAAAGTATAGGAAAATAAAAACATAGGTTTCTATAATTATTAACTCTGTAACGACAACAATCGGTAATGGGCCTGGGAATAAAATAACAATGAAAATTAAGTTATACTTAGTTGATTGTCCTAATCTCCCCTCGAAGTATTTTCCACTGACGTCTTTATGCTGGCTTTTTCATATATACATATATAATGGAAACGATGAATATAATATTAGTATTGGAAACCTTTGTATACACACGAAGATTTATATGATCTAGTATGGTAGAAATATAATAATATATGTATTTGAAACATATATTTCTCTATTTACTTAGTTGCAAAATGTATTGTGCATGAGTGAACAATAAATTGAATATCCGCTATAAAACTCTATCTCCGAACAGATATTTCGAGGCGAGCGATTTTATTTATTTGTCAGGTATTGCCATAAAATATTTCTAGAATGAAATAATGAAAAGTAGTGCACCTGTTTACCATACAATATTGTTCCACAAAAAAGAAATATAAGAGATCTTATAATGAACTACAATTGCCATCCATGTGTTACATTTGGTATATTGAAGTATTTGTAAATGAATGCGAACTTTGAGGTCATCTAATACTATTGTGTTGAAAACTACTTTTGGGTAGATCTGTAGCGTTTAACACTACCGATTATTTAATAAACTTTATTTTAATCTAATTAATATCAGATTGTGTGATTAATTAATGAATTTGTTGTTGTTATTGTCTCCAGGGAAATGTAAAAATGTAGAGTATGACCACAGGAGTCCCCCAGGAGTGACTCTAGTAAGCATGATGAGTTACGGATGTATAAGTTCCTTTTTTTACTGTAAGTTCGTGTGTTGCTAGGCCAGCTGGAACCGCTTGGTGCTAGGGTGAGTTCTTTGTCACTAGCTTCAATAAATGCTGGCTTAAGCCGCTCGGTTGAAATTGTCGTTGCACGTCCGTCAATGTCCACCTTAAAAATGAAGTCATTAATGGTATTGCCTCGGGCCAGCGAGCCTAGCGGTCGAGGATCGTGAGGCAATATGGATAATCTCCTCATTTTTGTATTTTTACGATGTCGATGTGTGCATGCATGAAACGTTCGCTTGGTATTCCTATATGTTGTGGAATATTTCAATATTTGAGTTGTGAACTATCTGTTTACTGAGTTGCAGTGACGTTGAATATGATCTCAAAAGGTGCTGCATTTCATCGTCTTGACTTTTTCCTTCTGCGATATCCTGCGTAGAAATACAGGTAGGTAAAACTATGGCTTCGATCCGTGACATTACGTCGGCCACCACATTGTCTTGACCGACCACATGTACTATGTTAGTGGTAAATTGGCTAATGTACTACAACTGCCGTTGCTAACGTGGGGAAGCTTTGTCGGAGGCCTGTGCTACATGCTTAAAAAAAATTATATCTTTGAAAATGGCGAGTAATTCGCGGTCGTAAGCGCTGTAGTTGCGTTCTGTTTTGCTCAGTTTGCCGGTATAGAATCCTAGAGGTTGTCTTTCGCCGTTCACTAACTGGTCTAACGCTGCTCCAACGGATTGGTCGGAAGCGTCGCAGGGTTAGTGTACCATCTGGAGCGGGACATGCCAACTGTACTGCGTCAATGAGTGATTTTTTACAATCGTCGAAGGCCTTTGATGTAACTTCGTTCCACACGATGAGGCGTTTGTCGTTTTTCTTGGCGCCTGCAGTAAGCGCGACAAGTGGGGCATGAATCTGAGCGGTCTGAGGAATATTTAGTCGATAAAAATTCCAGGCCCCCAAAAATCGACGTAGCTCGACTATTGTTTTCGGAATTGGATGGTCCCGGATGGCTTCTATGCGTTGAGCAGTGGGTCTAATTCCTTGGGCGTTTATTATTGCCAAAACGCAACGAACGTTTTGAGGAAGTTGCTCCAAGAAGAGTGTCCGTAATATAGCGTCGGGTACCTTTCCGGCAGCTAAGGTTCTTAGACGATGGAGGAAGTGTGAAGGCTTTCCATCGATAAACTCAACGTGGTGGAGGAGGCGGCGAAGCTTAGTTTCTTCGAAAGCATTTACAAGTCTTGTTTTTAAAGCAGTATATTTACCTTCGGCTGGTGGCGATGTAATAATATTGGCGACGAACGGTACGGTTGCCTCGTCTAAGGGTCTAATTCATAAACATTCCTTAAGTGGACCTTACACTCGACTCACTTTTCACTCACCTCGAACTCAACTTAGCACGTCCTCACCTTAGACTCATAATCGGTATTCAGAGACGATTCCTTATGTGAGTAACGCTCGAGGACGCGGTAAGGGTTCACGTCATTAATTACGTCATAACCAGGTAGATATTTTAGTGCTAATGGTTGGCATCGCTGCTTTCGTTCACCGTTAATGCCATTACTTCTGTGTTGGGCGTTGCCGGTAGTATTGTTTTGTCTAATAAATTCTGTATTTTGTTGTTAGTATTATAGTTATTAGTTTGGTTTTTTGTTTTTAATAATTCTTTTTAATTTCGTAGTTTATAATTAGTATATAGTTTCGGTGTTTTTTTTTTATATTTTGAATATTTTATTAGTTTTGTATTTAAGTAGTAGTTGATAAGTTAGAATTATTAGTTTATAGATTGTTCGTTGGTGTTTCCTTTTTTATTCATTTTATACTTAGTACTTTGCTATTAGAGTTTGTGCCTTGCGTAGTAGTAGTAGTAATTTGCTGCAACAAGGAAGGTAAACGGCAGTATTTCTCGGGTGACGAAAAGTTATTTTTAAAAGAACTCGTCAACATATACAAGCTGCAGCTTGAAAACAAGAAGAGCGATTGTGTGACGCTAAGCGAGAAGAAAAAATGCTGGGTAAAAGTCACTGCTGAATTTAACGGTATTATGGAACATTCGCATGTAAGTAATCAACTTTTGATGGTTGTAGAATGAAGTACTCTATATACATGTTTCAGAGGACGACCGATCAAATTAAAAAATGTTGGGATAATATGAAAACCAGAAGGAAGCAGGAGCTTGCCCAAAATAAAAGACAGCGAATGTCCACTGGTGGGGGTCCTGGCGAACAACTTCCAGAAGACACATTTGGGGTGGATGAGGTGTTAGACTGTGTCGACATTGAGTTTACTGATGCGTTGGACAGTGACACATGCGCATTGACCCCACAACCCTCGACCATTGCTGCATGTACAGATGTCGTTGCACACGGTACAGCTATCTTAATTATATTGCACAAGCCAAGTTAATTTGTCTTTTATATGTGCAGGTTCATACAACGATCCTCAAATGGATATCCCCATCGTGGCCCCCTCCATCGTAGCCACTCCGAAGGCGCCGCTCGTGCACACCACACCGACATCAAGGGAAACTGGCAGTTACACATCAAGAGGAACAGCAATTGAGCGAGAACTGGAGATGCGCTTGTGCCGTAACGAACGACAGAAGACGAAGAAATCCACAATATACGCAAAAATAGAGAGAAAATCCTTTTAGAAGAAAGGCAAAAAAAAAATTAAGTAAGGTTGAACAGGAAATTGAAATTGTTAAGATTAACATGGACCTGGCAAAGGAACAATTAAAAAGACAACAAATTTTAACAAAAGAGTTAGAAAAATAAAAATTAAAATTATATTTTGTGTTTTATTACGTGCAATATGCAACCCTACAAATAAAAAATAAATTACACTTGCAAAACTTTTAACAAATACAGTTACAATATTATTAAACAAAATGTCGCTCTATAAATGCAGCCCGAATTAAATTTCACCTTCGTTGATCCGGGGCTGCAACCACAGGAACATCTCTGTCTTCAAAATGTGGGTCGCATATAAAACGATCCCGCTGCTTTACAGCAATATTGTGTAAAACAGCTGTCGCTGCAATAATCCGCGTAGTATTTCGCAAATTGCTATTTAGCTTCTTATTTATTACACGGAACCTTTGCTTCCACATACCAAATGTTCGTTCGACAACATTTCTTGTCATTATTTGAGCCGAATTGTACCGTCGCTCTGCCCCAGTCTGTGGTCTTGGCACAGGTGTATATAAATACTGTAATTGAGGATAGGCACTATCCACAAGCAGCAAACCAGGAATCCTGTTCTCTTCAAACCTAACCTTCAGAGAACTGTTATTAAAAATCCTGCTGTCGTGAGCCGAGCCTGGCCATCTAATCACTATATCCAAAATTTCCAGCTGTGGACCAGCAACGACCTGAACGTTGAATGACATCCAGGTTTTTCGATTGCGGTACACTTCTGCTCTTGGACCACCGGGACTTTTTATTTCGATGTGCGTACAATCTATGCATTCCGTTACTCCCGGGAAGTGTGCCAATGCATAAAACTGGTTCCGGTTTGCTGCATACTCTTCCGGTGTGCTTGGGAATTTGATGTAAACTGGGAAAGCGCTTGCAATTGTATCCGAAACATTGTTTATTATACGACAGACACTGCTCTGGCTAACGTGTTGCAGATCACCGCAAACTCTCTGAAAAGAGAAGAGAATTGAATATTGCCCTGCGTTTACAAATTTTAATAAATATTTACCTGATAACTGCCTGTAGCATAAAAACGCAAAGCAGCACATAACATTAATATCGGTGGTATTGGAAGTCCTCTTCGATTACGCTCCGCTCCATTTAGAAATACCAGAGGTAGCAATATTTCCTGAATGGCGTGCCTTGAAAACCGAAATCTTTGTATTAATTCTGCATTTGTGTATCTTTCTAAGGGGTTTTGCACGTCCCTTAGAATTAACCTGAAAATAACAAAAAGTGCATAGGTATCGAATGTCATTTGGCTGTTATGTTTAACAGCCATATAATACATCTATGTTAAATATTTGAAATAAACTAACCTTGGTGTATATAAATACACGTCCTCGTCTTCCACATGTTGCACAAATTCCCGAAAATAGTTTTCCATAACAACAATAATTATTAAAAATATTAACTAGAATAACAATAACAAGATTAACACTTAAAATGCGATAAAAATTATTAAATTCACGTTAAAATACAACTGATTATACGATAAATCTCAAGCCAAACACACGAAAGGAACGCTCAAGGTGACAGTTGCGCTTCCTTACTTTTCACTCAGTTTCAACTCACAATATGGCCGACACTTGAGTGAGAACTGAGTCGAGGAACGTTCAAGAATACGAAAATTTACTTCAAGGTTGAGGTGAGGATAAGGTGGCTGTGGGGACGCCTCAAGTAGCGTCTATGAATTCCACCCTAAGTGTACCAACACATATCTGTATTTTGCCGCATCTGTACAAATTTGAGCGATTTCGACGCAATTGTCCTTCCCGAAAGGCGGTAACTTGACTGCGCTAGTTGCCAATACATGGCCTAGCGATGTCCGATGTGGCGCTTTTTGGCGTAGTCGATGAGGTGGCGCCGGGTTGTGTGTATCCGTCGCCTGTGGCTTATGGTTTCAAAGTTTCGTCCGTGCTCATTCTAAATCGGGGTCACCAATGTAGCGTTTAACACATTACCGATTATTTGATAAACTTATTTTAATCTAATTAATAACAGATTGTGTGATTAATGAATGAATTTGTTGTTGTTGTTATTGTCTTCAGGGAGATCAGTGCCGCCTCAAGTTTTAAAGATGTAGAGTGTGACCACAGATCGTACCAATATTTTTGCAATAACAATTGGCGATCAATAGGGATAATTTCAAAATTTTTGGCCGCTATCATGAGAAGTATTTATTTCTTGACATATATATATATATATATATATATATATATATATATATATATATATATATATATATATGTATACAATCTAGCACAAAATTTAAAAATGCCAAAAAATTCATACAATTTAAATTATTTCTTTAACATATTAATGTCAATATGTCCAAATTGTTTGTAACGGTTTACATTCCAGTGTGTTTGCGGATCATCGTGTGCTAGAACACCTACAGATATTTCAAATATCGCATTCTCCAGTATTCTCCAATATTGTGTGGAATATTATTGTGAAGTAGATTCAGTTTGCAGGAAAAGTCCAATATACTACTTATAGCATACTAAATTGTTCATATTCACGAAATGTCTTCGGGTGCTCAGGCTGATCTGATTCAAAAATCACCATTCACGATGGGAACTCTAAACAGTTTTACACGTTTAATACGTGTGCATAATTTACGCGTTAAGTGTCCAATGACTACCCAAGATATGTTGCTTGTGGACAAGTTTGTATGCCATTCTTATCAATTTCATTCTGAACGGACAACTGTTCATAATAATATTACATAAAATATTTTTAATCCGTGTTTATGTTGCTTGTGATATACAGCGTGTTTCACTTAAGAGTGTAACACCCTCATATCTTTCTTATTGTTAGTCCAATTTGAGTAATTTTTTTCCCTAACATAGAATACTCATTGCTTTATTTACTCCCAAAAAACCAATTGTCTTCTTTAAATGCAAAGCAACCTGCGATGACAAAATAAACGGCAAAAAGAAGAAATCGCTTTAGGGATTTTTTTTATCGAAAAATGTTACTAGTAATAATTGATCAGAATTGCCCAAAAACCCTAAATCCGGAATTTCATAAAAATTAAAAATGTTAAAATTTCCCGTAAAAGTCCGTAAATGCTTATTACTAGCTGCGCCGAAAAAAGTATGCTTTTTAAGAAAATTTTAACATTTTTAATTTTCATGGAATTTTGGATTTAGTGTTTTTGGGCAATTCTGAACAATTATTACTAGTAAAATTTATCGATAAAAAATCCCTAAAGTGATTTCTTGATTTTTCCATTTATTTTGCCATCGCAGGTTGCTTTGCATTTTAAGAAGACAATTGGTTCTTTGAGCTTAAATAGAGCAACAAGTATTCTACGTTTGGGAAAAAAAAATACTAAAATCGGAGTAAAAATAAAAAAGATATGAGGGTGTTACACTCTTAAGTGAAACACACTGTATATGAATACACTCTAACACTACTTATCGGTGTATCGGTCTTTCTTGATATATCACGAAACATAATTATACCATTCCGAACTATGGGGATTTATTCCTTATCATTGAATTTACAAGACCTATTGATTCGAATTGGCGTTGAAGATTCATATTTTTTTAAGGATTACTTAAGCAAGATGCCTAAGAACAGCGCGATTGGAATTTTTAAACATGGGAAAATTTACTTATTTAAGTTTCTTTTTGAAACCTTCTTCAGTGGCAAGTCGTTCTTTTGCATGTTGTGCTGTGTGTTGTAGTAATTTATATTTTCGTTCGTGGTATATTACAAATATCTACTGTTCTATCTGTCTCTATCTGTTTTTGAATTAAAAACGTGAAATTAATTATTGGTTGTACTATCATCTTGTTTTCTGCGCCGTTTTATTATCTACTACTCTAGTATAATACTTTTATTTCGACCGTTTTTGATTCTTTAAATATCCTGTGCAACTTAAACAATCTCTGCCACTGATTTTTCGTTTATAAAAAGTAAGAATCGGCAAAGATCAGGTAGGTGTCGACGTCCTTTGATGGGCTGGCATAGGGCTGACCGGCTAAGACATTTATAGTAGCGCGAAGAAAGAGAAGTGACGGAAAAATTGAAGGAAATAGTTCGAAGATGGAGAATGGAGAAAGCAGAGAAAGGGCAGGAAGCGAGGGGAACGAAGTGAGCAGAGGAAGGTTACCAAGAAAATGGGGCTCACATAGTAAGGGGCGAGTGTGGAGGGAGGTAGACTGGCTGAGATTTTTACAAGAAATAAAAAGACGCAGAGACCATCATGGAGGGAGAGGAGAGTAGTGCAGATAGGAGAAAATGAGAGCAACAGAGAGTGGCAGGTGGAAGGCGTGAGATTGCATGGAAGAGATGATGGGGGAACTGAGAAATTAAGAAGGAGAACGCCAAAAGAAAAAGGGAAAGACGGGAAGATAGAGAATGGACAGAGATGAGCAATGAGGAAGGTTAGAGAAGAAATGGAAGAAAGGGCGAGACAAATTTAGGTAAAATTCGAAGAAACGGAAAAAGGGGAAAGAACGAGTTATTTTGATTGATTGAACAGGTTGGAGCTAATAGAGAAAAGGGGAATGAGGAATAATATGGCGATAAGAGGGCTGCAGAAAGCAAGGGAAAAGGAAAAGCTGGAGTGGTTAAGAAAATAAGTGCAGATGGAAATGGAAGTGGAGGAAACATACGAGTTGGGAAGTGGAAGTAAACGAATTATTCTAGCAAAGACTACATTGGGAAGGAAATAGGTCATCAGGCATAAATATATGTTAGCAGGACAAAAGATGTACAAACGCTATGACTTGACGGAAAAGGAGAGGGTGGTGTAGAGGGAAATATGGAAGGAGACTGGGAAACAAAGAGGACAAGAAAGGAGAACAAGCATGGGTTAAAAAAAATGTAGGTGGAAGGCATCTAATGGGTATGGGAGTTGGAACTGGGAAGATTGATACAAAAAAACTTAGTTGGGCAGCGGGGCGATGGGAGGGGGTCAAGGAATGGCGGGAAGAGGGGGGGGAGAAACGGGTACGAATGCAAAGAGAAGGAAGGAGAGCGAGGAAAGAGGAACAGGTTTAAGTCATGCTTTTGGAATATAGCGGGGTTGAAGAAATGGATTGTGGAAGAATGAGGAATAAATAGGGAAATAAAAGTTTCCACTTTTTGGATTAGCAGAGACATGGGTGGAGGCGGATACGTGGAGGAAATATAAGAAAAATAGGCCGGGGGCTAGTGGGAATGCAAGAAAGCGACGTGGGAAAGGAAAAGAGGAAGGGCGCAGGGGGTGAATATAACCGGGCTGAAAGAGGCATGGGAGGAGTTGTTAGAAGGACGCCATGATACTGAGATGATGCAAGGCAGAACGATTAAAAAAGATGAAAAGAAGTAGGTAATATACACTGTGTGTAGTAATCAACAGATACGGCAGGTACTAAGTGATATGGACGAGGTAATAATATAGAACGGGATGATAATTGTGATCAGATGGGTTTTTCATGCCAGAATGGGGAAAGAAACGGCAGTGAAGGAATGGAAATGAGTCAAGGAAAGGGAAGGGAGGTGGCCAAGGGATGAAGTGGTGAAAGGAGAAGGGAAATTTCTGTTAGAATAGATGCATGGAAATTGGGAACACTCCACGGATACGAGAAAACAAGGAGGGGTGGATATATAATGTTCTGTTTTTTATAAATTGTTAATAATAAAAGAAGACATTTTTATTAGTTTAATTAGAAATAATTTTATTTTTGAAACGGAGCTAGAAGGGATAGATTTTGTAGCAGGTATATAGACAGGTGTGGGGAGTAGAGACGGAACACCGGCGATTAACAGGGAGAAGAGTCAAGCGACTGCCCCAGAAGGAACTGGAGCAACCAGCAGCGAGTATCCGATAGAAGAATCCAGTGACTGGTCCGAGGAGGAACTGGAACAACTAGCAGCGAGCGTCCAATATAGAAGACCAGAAGGTTTGGTGAGAATATTTAAATTTACTAATATTTTATTGATGGTACTAAAGGCCACAAATGGTTAAATAAGCTATAAAAGGAATATTTTGCAACTTGTTTAGCATAAATATAAATTTAATTGTATTGTATTACTTTATAGTGTGTTTAGAAATTATAAATCGTTTATTATTGCCAACTAATAAGTTTTGTGGTTTGTTCAGCAACGATAAAATCACATTAAAATTGTCAATAAATTTTATTTGCAATTGTTAAGCAAATAATGAAAATAATAACAAGCTGTATCAGCCAATTTTATTTGCGACTTGTTGAGCAAATAAAGACAATTAATTACAACCTGTTTCACTAAATTGTATTTGCACTTGTTAAGCAAATATAAAAACATATAACAAACTATTTCAATAAATTTTAGTTGCGACTTGTTGAGCAAATAAAGAAAATATATAACAAATTGTTTCAATAAATTTTATTCGCGACTTGTTGAGCAAACAAAGAAAATTAATTACGAACTGTAATAAATTTTATCTGCACTTGTTAAGCAAATAAAGAAGATAATAATAAGACCCAAACACCAAATATTGTAAGTTTCAAAATTTATTTCTAATACTACATATGTTTCGGCAACGCTGTGGCTTCATCAGGTGACGAAATACAAAATAATCGTACTGAAAATATTACTTATATACTAATACCGGATTTAAAGGAGGTGGTGTAATTACAGGTTTAGATTTAATAGTGTGGTGGGGGGGGATTATTTATTTCTTGACGTAGTAGCTTCTCTCATGTTCTTTTATTCGGGTATCAAAAGACCTCCCAGTTCGGCCTACGTACACTTTATTACAACCCTCACATGTTAACTTATATACACCTGAGTTCAACTTTTTGCCCGTTTTATCCTTATTGTTTTTATGTACTTTTGAATCGATTTGTTAGTTTTGAACGCTATTGTTTCGTTTGTTGATTTTGTAATTATCGTACCTATTTTTTTGGGAGCTTTTGTCTATATAAGTAATGTTGCTGTAGTATAGGATGACAAGAGCTAGCATGTATAGTGGTGTCGGTGTGTGTAGGTTTATGATATATGGAGAATTCGTGCTTATTATTTTTGTGTGATATACTAAGGTCTAGGAAATTGATAAATTTATTTATTTCCATTTCTATTGTGAATTTTATGTGAGGATGAATAGTATTAATGTAATTATGTATGAATTTAGCTTGCTGTCGGTGCTTGTGAACGAATTAGGATATCGTCTATATATCTGGTCTAGTACACGCGATGTTTAAACAATGTGTGTTTGCTAGTGGTATTGTCGAGGTTGTCCAGAAATATTTCGGACAGTAATGGGCTTCCCATTGCCAATCCCTTCGTTTGTTTATAGTATGTGCCTTGAAATTGACAATAATTTTGCTATAAACACGTGTATTTCGTCACCTGGTGAAGCCAAAGTGTTGGCGAAACATATGTAGTATTATAAATAAATTTTGAAACTTACAACATTTGGTGTATGAGTCTTATTATAAAATGAACAAATCAACAAAGAAGATAATAACAAACTGTATCAACAAATTTTATTTGCGACTTATTGAGCAAATAAAGAAATAATAACAAATTGTTTCAATCAAATCGATTTGCAAATATAAAAATTTGTCACAACAATTTGTTTAAATGAGAATATATGCGACATGAGCAATTAAAACAAATATTGGCGCGGAACTAGATGATGATAAAGGCGAACCGGTTTAGGAATCTGAGTCGTTGGGAACTTCTTGACCGTTCATATGTGCAAATAATAATAATCTTTTGTATTAAAAATTTTGCACCGAGAACTTGTTGGCGGTGAACGTTTCAACACGCGAATTGTAAAGGAATTTTTATAAAATTGTGTATTGTATTGGAGTGTAGCGAATTTAATTTTGATTATATATGAAATATTTTACTTTAAGAACGTTACCGTTGTATTATTTAACCTGGCCAAACCTGAACGAAAAGATCGCTTCCACAACAAAATTATGTAGTCATGATATATGTTCTAATAAATAAAAGAAATGGTTAATAAATAAAAGCCATATGTATGAGCAAATGGAAGATCTGTCATAGATTATGTATTAACAAGGACGTGAGGAGGGAACAAAGTCGGAAACAGAGCGGGATTTATGCGAAAATTGCCGGGCCGAAATTGTATTATAATAGATAGTGTTTTGTACAGGACTGTACAAGAGTTGCATTAATTTGGAAAAATATGCATAAGTATGAGGGCCATAAACATCGACCGAACCTTTACCGGCTGGCCGCATCTGCGAAGACCACCGGTACCTAAACAGGGTCGTGATTCTGGGAAGAATTGCAATACTAAAATTATTCTACGTAACTAAAAAATATGTAACGAATATTTACATGGGACCGAACATGCCGCCCGGCTTGAAAGGATTACGATTCTTTCAAACGACTGACGCTATTCGTCCGCCTTGGCCTGTTTGAGCAGGATGCAGAGCTTCCTTGTTCTTCAAGTGGCCGAAAGGAGTCCTGAATGTGGCGACTCGTACCACGCCGTCTTCTCCTGAATGAGGAACCCGACAGTTATCCTTGAGCTATCCTATAGTTGAATGAGTTAGTCCTTGAAGCAGCGTTTCCAAGAATGTTGCCCAATCTGTTGTAAAAGCTGCCAGCAAGAAAGTCGCTAATGTTTAACTCAGCTGTGATTAGGTTCTGCGCTTGCAGTAACTGAGTCCCCAATCAGGATATGACCTGGAATCAGAACGGAAGTATTGTTGGAGTCAGAGGAGAGGTAAACAAGCGGACGGGAATTTAGTATTGCCTCGATTTGAGCGAGGACGGTCTAAGGCTCCTCGAAGATCAAGCGAGTTTCACTCATTGTTTTTCTCAAGTCATGCTTCACCGACTTGACTGCCCAAATTCCCCCTAAATGAGGAGCTCCTTATAGAAGTAAATGCTGTTGACATGGCTCCGTCATGGCTCGATGGACTATGCCGGGGTTTTCTGCTTCGTGAAAATCTTTCAGAATTATTAATTCCTTATTGACTCTGACGAAATTGATTCTGTTGTCGAAAAATAGCCGGGCTGTATTGCATCAGCGTCCCATTGAGCGCTTGAATGACGCTATGAAAACTTATGTTGTCAAACTGCTGAGGTTCACGAAAATGTATGTTTGGTTGCGGTGTCTGCTTCCCTCTATTTGCCTGGTCCTTGCGTTGTCGGCAAACCTGAGGCAGTAATCCGCTACCCTGACGAGTTTGCTGTTTCACTGTCAGAACATATGGTTTTCGCCCAGTTTGGCTTGTTGGTGCCTAGCTTGCCAGCGACAACTCAACCGAAGTGCGTCTTCTGAAAGTACGGCTGTGTGGGCGAAGTTTTTCTTTGCTCTATGCAAAGTGATTGCCCGAATACTTCCGTGCTTATCAGCAACCTGATAGACACAGATGGTGCCTGACTTGTAGAAGTTCAGGTCTGCCAATTTGATATTTTTCAGAACGATGGAACAATGCTTGATTGCGGCAAGTTTTCTGAGATTCTGTCCAAGATCAAGCAGTGATATTAGGTTGAATGCACTATGTCTGGATTTGTCTCTGGCGCTAACTGAGCTGTTCAAATGCGACATTGTCTTATTGATCACCACTATTTCGACGTACGTTGAGCTTTGCTTGAGCTCCAGCTTTTTCGCCAATGCCTTGGTTATGAATTTTGTTTGGGATCCTGAATTCAGAATAGCGCGGCACTCTTACCATTGGCCCTTGGAGTTCATAATGTGACAGAAATATTTGAGTGCAATTTTCGGAATTGGACAGGAATGATGTCGTAGCTTGTGGTTCCATGGCCTTTGGTGACGACGATTCTTCCGATTCAGGGGGGAAGGTGGAGGAGAGTGTTGTGCTTTTTCCTGCATTTGCGACAGGACCCCGAAGTGCACATGCCTGGGAAATGATTCGGATGCAAGCAGTTTAGGCAAAGAGCTTTTGTCTTGGCCTCTTGTATCCTTGCGTAGGGCGTCATCTGCAGGAATCGATCGCACTTGTAGAATGCATGATTTCCTGCGCAAATTGTGTATGATACATCTTGGGTGCTAACATAAGATAACGTTGGCGTATTGAAAGGCTTCATGTTAGTTGGCTGAGGTTTTGATCCAGGAAAGGCCTCGACGATTTGGCAGTTATGGATTAAAAAATCTGTAAACTCCTTGAATTCGCGAATCACTCCTTTGACAATTTTTCCTTCCCATTCCTTTATTGTGGCGTAATCTAATTTGGAAGTAATTAGATGGATGCGCAAATCATCCAATGAACCTATCTGTCTCTTCAGTGACTTCAATGAATGCATGTGTTTTAGCACGCGGTCTGTAATGGTTCGTGACGTGCCCGAACTTTCTTTCTGTGTTAAAGATCAAAAATTGCCCCTCTTGATGATTAGACACTTGTTACTATAGCGTTCTTTTAGCAGCTCTCAAGCTTCGACGTAGTTGTCTGATAATAATTCAAACGAATGGATTACATGAGCAGCCTCACCTTTTAATGAAGATTTGAGATAATGAAATTTCTGAATGTCGTTCAGATCATGAATAAGCAAAGCAAAAGTTTTATGAAACGGGAACTATTCTTCATATGATCCCGTGAACGTGGGCAAATTGATTTGTGGTAGCCGTAGACCTACTTGATGCTTGACTATCACTTCAGCGTTGCTTTAATTTGAACTCTTTGTGTTTTTAGCGTTTTTTATGATATTTCAGGCATGATGTGACAAATAATCAAAATTGCGAGTCATATGAGAAAATCAAACGAAAATGATTGACTGGGGACTTACCAGTTCGTTGTCTTCTGCCAGTGGTGTAGTTTCCTGTTTCTCCTCATTCTACAAGGAAATAATTGTTTTCTGCCGCACTTCTGTAGGGTTTCGGCGGCAAAAGTCCAACTGCTCTTAGAGCTTCGTCTGGGTTGCTTGAATCCTAGTGGATCGAGCTCGAAGGATCAATGTTTGCGCGACGTGAACGAAGGGACATGCGTGTACTCGACTCGTGGCGAGTTGTAAAGTCGACAAGAATTTCGAATACGTCTCTCGCTCACGGATTTACGCCACTGATGTGCGCCGCTATTGCCTGGGCTCTATTATACCGTTCGAAGGCTTGTTGCAGAATAAATCCGTAACATTTGTATGCTATTTATTAACTTTTACTTACAATTACTTTACAATTACAATTTTCACTTGGTTTTAATGATGCTATGTGTTAGCTTGTTAGGTACTTGCACTGTTGCACGTGTTTTAATGAAGTAGACTCATGTGCTCCTCGACTGGTACTTGATTAATACTTGAGTGAATATTACTTTTGTATTACTACTCGAGTCATTCTGATGTTGTACTTTTCAACTGTTTAGTTTGACTAGAGATTGTGTGATACTGACTGTTAAGGCCTAAACCTTCTTTAAATAATGAAGATAGCTAGATTCGCTGGTGGGAACGAAATGCCCCCACTTTGGTGCTAGAAGGAGAACTCGTCTCGTGATTGGCCAGAAAACGAATTTCATTCTTACCAAGGAAAGGGATGTTCCGTCCGACATTTGGTTGGCCGATTCTAAGATGATTAGAAGCTCTAAATTCTCGGGAGTGCATGCCATATAATAATTTAAATTACGATGTTTAATGGCTTATTTACGACATCTTTTGTGAAAGGGGATTTATGCGAAAATTGCCGGGCCGAAATTGAATTATAATAGATAATGTTTTGTACATGATCGTATAAGAGTTGCGTTAATTTGGAAAAATATGTACGAAGTACGAGCGGCCATAAACGTTCGACAGAACCTTTAGCGGAATTTGGGAATAATTACAATACTAAAACTATTCTACGTATCTAAAAATAATTGTAACGAATATTTGCACGGGTTTGCGCGGATCCAAATTAACTAAATTAAATGTACATATGACCGAACAGTGTATCAGTTGGATACTGTTTGTTGTCACGTTACACTCCTAAGCTGTTTCCCGTGACGTGATAATAACATTTTTTAAGCTAATTATGTCCAGATTGATCATCGTTCGTTTAAAAATTAGCATTAGCATTTAATTGCTCATTCTGTTCTTATTAATACAATACCGTCTAGTAATTCCTAAAATCTTTCAAAAAATGGACACGTTGTAATATGCAACAATATTTAACATTTAGTTCATTTAACTATGAAATTCGTTCATATTATAAAAGTAATCATTAATTAAATACTATCTCAGAATGTGCGGTAATTTCGAGACAATCTGCCTTATTCTGTAACTATTGTTACGTAGCAATTGATAAGTCTAACAAACTTGAAAACGACTGAATTGATACGAAATCCTAACAAGCGTATCAATAATGCTATTCTGTAACGGGACTTGTTAGCCGCAATTGAAACGAACCCATAACAAGAAAAATAGAAAGTAATTTTGACCGCATCAGCGTTCGCACATGCGCTGACAACATTACATTTATAACCCCTTCGTATTAAAAATAGCGTAGTTCGCACATGGCGAGTTTAACAATGGGGAAAAAACGAGAAATCCGAGAACCAGCGAGAAGTAGTTTGATATGATGCTGGACTTTATTTGTACTCACAAAGTGGTTTAATTATTGCAATTGTGTTGCATTCTTCGAACATGATCTTTAAAAAGTGAGGTTACAATTATATTTTTTTTATTTTTATTGCATATAAATTCAACTCGCATACCTATTTTCTACTGCCAGCTAACTCATCTACTAAAGCCACAAAAATTTCTCCATTCAAATTCATGACGCAAAATATTTTTAATAAATAGCACAAAAATTGTAACCAAAAGCGATTTTATATTAAATACCTACTTATTTACTATTTTTAATACAGCGAAATATAAGTAAAAATTATCACTGATGCTATTTAAGAATAAAACCCAGTTTTTTTAATGTCCAAATGACAAATAACACACGTAACAACAGCTCATTATCAATTGATACGACATTTCAATAAATTGTTAGGTTCTAACAAAAATTGAACGACTCAGACCTTACAGAATACCACTTTGCGTAACAAACTTGTTACGATTGATACGTAACAAGTCTAACAACTTAACAAGTTGAAAAGATGCTTAGAGAATACGGCTGAATAGCGACTTAGGAGAATGCTTAGACAGCAAAATTACGGTGAGCGTTCAAAAAGAGCCGTATTATGCACTATGGCCTTTGTCATGTTCAAACTTTTTCGTTAACAAGTCGCGAGCATATTTAGGCAACGAATGCACACGATCGTCAGAAATTAAATATGTCTCTTTTTATGCCGTTAAAGTTGGATTTCTTTCACTCGGTTGTTTCTTTTACTGAAATGGCACTAAAACATAACAACCAACATGTAACCGTTATAGTTATTACTTTTTACATAATTTAAACATTACATGTACACTCCGGCATTTCAAATAAGAGCACACACAAATAGAACACTTATAATAAATAAACTAAATGCGAATTTCTGTACCTATATTTAGTACTATAGATGCGTGCCTTTGGTCGAACTTTTATTTTTACTTTTTTATCATTATATTAATTTTAGTTGTATATTTGTTGCGTTACATTTTTGGTGTGTTTTTATTTTTCTGGCTGTTTTATTTTTGCTTTTCAATTTGATGTAATTTTGTTTTTGCTTTAAAGAGTTTTGTCTTACAGCATTTTACATTCGATAGTTTTTCGTTTGATTTTTTCATTTTTTTTTCTTTTTCAGTAGTGTTCAATTTTTTTGGTTCTTCTTCAGTCGATTTCAATTCGGATTAATTCAATCCACAATTTATTTAAATTTTCATTGTTTATTTATTTTATTTTGTCTTTTCTTTATTTTAATTTATTATTTTTGCCTTTTTTCTTCATTTATTTTTGTGTGATATTCTCTATAGTCTTGTGTTCTGTGATTTTCTTACATTTTATTGGCTTTTATCGTATCGGATTTTAGTTTTTAATTAATTTTTTCGTCCATTCTTTTTATTATTTTTTACGTTTTTATTTATCGCCTTGTATTTTATTGGATTAGTTTGTATCGTTTTAAGCTCACTGTTTAGATTTATATCTTTTATTTTCTATCCGTTTAATGTTTTGCGTGCATCGCGGTTTCATTTGTTCAGTTTAGTTTACTTTACATCTATTTGTTTCATCTTAATATCGTTTTTTATTGTTCTTCTCTCTTTGTTATTCATATTTATTTTATTAAAAATTTTCCACAAATGTAATCACAATGTATTATTTCTTTTAAAAGTAACTAATGGTAATATATTCGCCTTTATTTACTTGGCTTGTTCCACAGTTTCTTTTATTTCATTATTTTGTTTATTTTTTATAAATTTTGTGTTGTTGTTTTTTTAAATTTATTTGTATTTTTGCGTTATGAATTTGGTATCAGAATTATTTTGATAAGACAAGGAGACAAGGTTTCGAGGACCCAGGAAGGAGCAGGCGGTTTTAGGAGGGAGGAGATACGCGCAGGATTAAGATTATTATGTTTACAATTGTAAATCGAATATAAAATGCGTTGTTCGTTAGAATATGAGTGTGAATATGCCAATAAAGGTTGTTACTACTACTAATACTAAACCAAGAAAGAAAATCCGCATGTGGTTTATAAGGGTGGAAATATTGTTGGTGGTGTACTTAATCGTGCCAATTGTGCAACAACTGCTAATGTATTTATGATCAACAGCGTTTTGTCTACCTATAAAGACGTTGTCATATTTTTCCAATTAAACAAGTTCATAAAATAAATTATATTGGGTATAGAAAACATACGCTTTTGAAGTACCACCAGTCATTCAAACTGTCATTGTGTCAAACTGTCAAATAATGATATTTAACCAAAAACATTAAAAATAACTGGTTGAACCAGACATGCCACCAATGTCTGATGTACCGAGATTTCAAAGATAATGTAATAAGACTTGCTTCATTTGAAGCTTTAAAACGCATGGACTATTTAGAAAAAGATAAGATAGAAAAGAATATTCTCTCTTTCTCTAAAAGCTCTTTTTCATAATTCAATAGAGAGACAGAATATAAAGCAAATTTTGTAAATCTGGAATAGAGTTATGAGCATTAAGAGAATTAAGAGAATTTGGGCTGGATAAAAAGTTAAAAAAACAATTCGCCACGTTTTCGAGTCCAAATTAAAGCTGCGTATACGGAGCGTAGTGCAATTTTAAAAACATTATCACATGGTGATGTAAAAGTAACTCCAAAATATGAGAGGAACTGCATTTACAGGGGAACCTAAAAGTGATTCGATATTCGACACAAATTGTACTGAAAACATACCAATTATATCTAAAAATTCTTGTATCATAGATGATAATGAACTCAATTGTATTGACTATAATACTTCTTTATACATTTCTGGATACGCGTCTTACTCTGCAGTGGAAAAATTACAATATGATTTTTGTAAAACGGCTTTGAAAGAAGCTAGTGGATTTGTAAATTTTTCAACTTTAATTTCTGTAAATGATTGTGGAGGCTAAAGATACCAAGTGTAAGTGTACTGGTTCTTGTTACTTATAATTATTTAATTGTAAGAAAATACTTGTTGTTGAACATGATTTCTTGGTTGGATATGATATACAAATTTCAAAAACGCTGACTTTTGAAACAATTAAGGAATTAGATTTAAATATTTTCTTATGTAACCTAACTACAAAAAGCACTCTGGAAATCATTTAATAAATAAGATTTTACATGCCATTAGTAATATTTTGTTAAATAATGTTACTAAAAGTCGAAAAGATGTAAAAACCAACACGTAAAAACAAACACTATGTAAAAGAGTAACAAAAAAATTAGTAAATAGGTCATTATTATTTATCTAATATTACGAGCGCAGTTTGTCATGCGTTTTTTGAATGAATTTCTCATACGATTTTTAAAATATGTTACAAAACTGCAAGGGTGTATTCTCCACTGAATATTTCAGTTTTTTACCACGTTCTTTTTTTGCGAAATCAATTAGCGATATTTTTGAATTTGTAGCGACTTATTTTACGTGAAAATATGAAAATTTAGGAAAGTTTCAAGACGAAAATTAATTAAATGAAATATTATTAAACGGGGCCCCAACATTGAAATACTCCAGGCCCGAGGTTACCTGGTAAATTCTGTACTATCAACGTAATATTCTGCATAAGATTCAGCACATTTTTCTGAAATATATTTTGAGTTTAATATCACTGTGGAGGGAAAAGGATATGCATTCGAAAATATTATTAAAGAAATAGGAAAGTAGTTGTAATATGGAACTTAGTTATAGTCTTTAGGAACGTGTTACCTTTTACATGATACCATATATGCACTTTTACAAATAATTCATTATGAAATATATTTATGACGTTTGTAAATTAGTGGCATACCTCTTATTATATTATAGACCATATTTTAGTTATTTAGTCAGTAAAGTTATTTACAATACACGAAAAAGAAATTCATAATGACCAAACATAAAACTACCGCGGCTACCGATATATTAATGTTAATTTTCGCACCAAGCTCTGAAAGCTTTTGCTACGACCCTGAATATTAATAAAATATTTAAAATTCATACCGCACTCTCACAAAATCCTCAACTAAAGGTTTCTCCCGCCATTTCGTTCATTAAGTGGTGCTTCCGTATTCGCCGAAAAGACGAATAATGCTAATCATTAATTTCCACATCCATCAATGTGGGTACGACCGACTGCGAAAATTACATTAGCGAATGAAACTAACTGGTAATGGTACATGAGCGAATCCAGGGCTTCGACTGCTGTCAGTATAAAACGTTTAAGCGTTACAAAATCAATTAAAAGCGCATACGCTGTCGAAACTTTTAGTGAATTGTAGGAAATGTTAAAAACATCTGTACCAAATAATGATTTTATGTATTTTATACTTGATGTTCTGAGGTAATCTTGTTTGTGTGTTTTAAATACAAATAATTAATTTATCAGATGCTTAGAATGATTTACATTGGAAGGAAAACCGTCGTTGAAAATTTCATCCTTACCTAAAATTAAAATTTACACGAAAGATGGTCTAATCTTACCCTTCAATGGTGCAGTGAACATTAATTAAAACAGATCCATGAAGACTAACTGGTGGATCGCTAGACAATATTGTTTCTGGGTTATTACCCTTCGTCAGTAGCGATTACCAAGAACCTTAGTTGTTGAAATACCTTTACATATAAATATATATATATATATATATATATATATATATATATATATATATATATATATATGTATAATATTTATACGAAAGATGGTCTAATCTTACACCTCAATGGTGTAGTGAACATTAATTAAAACAGGTCCATGAAGACTAACTGGTGGATCGCTAGACAATATTGTTTCTGGGTTATTACCCTTCGTCAGTAGCGATTACCAAGAACCATAGTTGTTGAAATACCTTTACACGTAGTGGCCATCAAAACTTCTTGGCGCGAGCCAATCACTCCTAATGAACCACTGACAACAGAACACTGACAAGACGATGGCCACTACGTGTAAAGGTATTTCATCAACTAAGGTTCTTGGTAATCGCTACTGACGAAGGGTAATAACCCAGAAACAATATTGTCTAGCGATCCACCAGTTAGTCTTCATGGACCTGTTTTAATTAATGTTCACTACACCATTGAGGTGTAAGATTAGACCATCTTTCGTGTAAATTTTACATTTTTCTGTCATATTTGACAAGACACATTTTCAATATATATATATATATATATATATATATATATATATATATATATATATATATATATGTATGTAAGTATGTATATCAGTAAACCAGTACCATAAACGAATAACTATATATATTGTAGTGATATTTATAGCATTAATAATAATGAAATAGTAAACAAACCGTCATCGGACCAAAAATTATAAATTAGGTTAAAATTACCTCGGTAACGAACTAAATTACAATGTATGTTTGAGGAACTTTCAAAAACTGCGCCACTGTGCATGACAACAAGTGTTTTGCATACGCACCAATTAAAATTAATATCTAATGGTAACCGAAACAAAAGTAGAAATCAACAAGGAGATAAATTTTGCACTTAGTAGCGTACACATAGCGTCGTGACGATTTTCGTAAATTGTGTCCAGATAAGTCCAGATTTCGCGAGGAAATACCTAAGAAAATAAATTAAAAATTAGTAAAAGAGTGCAGAAAGTAAATAAACTTACCATAATACCAAGAAGAAGTACCTGTTGTGTAAAAATTAAGTCGCAACAAAATTGTCGAATTGAAGAAGCCGATGCCCTAATCCTGTTCCTGCTCCCACACCAACGATCCTGGTCGAAGTCCGGACGGCTCCCGGTACAAAAAAGGTCCGGAATCCCGTTTTTAAAATCCCGGCGAAACCCACGCCACCGACCGCCATTTTGTAAGCGTCTCCAAGTAGACGATTAGAAATAAAGGTTAGATTAGATTATAAGATTGCACACTCATACTTAAACACATATAACTAGGTAACTAAGTTGAAAGGGTACTCCGTTTGCTGCAGTTTTTTTCCAATTATGCAATTGATTCAACTTGACAGGTTCACGAGTTCCCGAGATGGAATGTCGCCGTTTTGTTTTAAGATGACAGCCATGTTGTCATAGTTTATTGTCCAATGTCCCCACTATGCGAATAAAAAATTACACTAAAGTTTAGCCTAAGCAACGCACGTGTTTCTGACAGAATGGCACAAAATTGTTGAACTAAGTTAATGAGTAGACATTTGCATGTTACAATCAACGACATGAGAACTGCTTTATGTAACATTTTGTCATAATTCAATTACTGATTCAATTAGATTTATATATTCGAATTTTACATTTGAATCTTCCAGTTAGTGGTTTTTTAAAAAATTAAAATTATTTACAGTTTTGCCTACAATATGAAGAGAGTTTCAACATCTGCTAATGTGTCGCAACAAGTTAACAGTTTGAAACTGTAAGAAATTTGAACTCTCAATGATTGAAATTTTGAACTAAGTTTTATGAATTGTTGAGCCACATTAAGCAACCAATTTTAAACTTTTATTAATTTGAACAAAGTTTTATTCATTAAAATCACCTAATTATTATGTTTTGTAACAGCATATACAGTTGAAAAAGTAGACAAAAACAGTTTCCAGTAATTGATTTTCCTCAAATTGTTGTTGTTTCCTCAGTAAGTTTTCTTAATCCACGTGATATTTGACTTATTTATTCAGTAACGGTGGTTCGGGGCTCTAGTTCGGGGTACCTACGCTTACGGCTCACCAGTTCATTAAAATATCACTGAAATGACAATGCTGACGTTTACATGACATTGCTAATGTCAAGTTTGTTCAACCAGCCGAAAATGTTGTGTCTACTTTTTTTGCATTCGACTGTAGCACACTCGCAGAAATCAGTTTTATATAAAATACACCCATAAATTATATGCAACTGTGAAAAGCGTTAAATTTTTGTGCTGGGAATTGTCCATGCCTTAAAATCCATTTTAATATTTTTGCACCTTTTACTTTTTTAATATTTTTGGTTAGAATTGAATTCTTTTATCTCTTGTTTCTTTTGTTTTGGCATTCCGTCTATAATTATAATTTATTAGTGCAAAGTTTACAGTTGGCAAAATTCTCATGATATTTGAAGAGCATATTTTTGTTGACTATATTAAAACTCAAAGTTTTGTTTAACTTATTATTTTTCAGTTTATTTCTGTATTAGACAGATTGTTCTACTAAAGATCAAAATAAATGAATGTCTGTGCTCTGTGAAAATAAATAACTGGTAGACATAAAATAAACAATCTGAATCAAGCTTCTCAACGGTCAATCAAAATAAATTTTAAATGGTCAAGTGGACAATTTTAATTTGTGAAAACAAAATTTAAGAACCCAAACAGATTTACAAAAACATATTTTTCAACGACAACGTCCTTAATTGGTCTAGAACTGCATGTCATAAGAGCAGGGTTTTTTGGCAATTCAATGGCATGTATTGGACATAACCTTGGCGCGAACATTAAATAAGTTATTGTTTTCCCGCATTTTAAATACAGTTTCCTACCGGTTATATGTCAACTGATTGTACAATCGGTGCACATAGGAAACTGTGCTGTCAAACAGCTGACATTAAATTGCCAACATGTCTGTAGGCATGAAGTTTGTAAGCAATGCTCTCCCGAAGCGGTTGTAAAATACGTTTTTGACAAAATTTAAGTATATTAGTTTTATATATCCACCGGTTGTGCATTTAATGAAATTACTTGTACAAGGTTGTCTGTTCTACGGAGTGCACTATTTGTAGTGCATTTATTCTACAGAATACAATATTTGAATAGTGTTTAACATTTAAATGTAATGCTTTTAAAAGCTATGCCTTTAAATAAATATTAACCAAACAATTAGTTTTTGTTGTTGCAGTTTCCATACAATCATGCTACCTGGCGTCCGCGAGTACCAACCGTGACGTTTATTAACTGGTTGCAGTGTTTTATTTTATTTTAAGATTTACGATTGTGACAATTGACTTTCTTATGTGTTTGACATGACCCTTTAAGGTTAAGTAATGATTTGTAACTTTTCAGGGATATTTGTTCTTAACAACAGACGAAAAAGTTCCTATTCAAAAAAACACAAATTATATTTATTTTATTTCGCATCTATTTACTCAAGAGCAAATATATGTTATTATTTTTCATTTTGAATTGAGTTCATATATAGAACAATTAGTAGTTTATTATTGCAACGGAAAGAAACTGCCTCAAAGAAACTTTCTCACCGAATATTTTTCGAACGTGACGTTTATCTGACGGACCGCCGCGTTCCGAAACGCGAACTATTACATGACGAAATAAAACTTGAAAACTGTGAACTTGAATGCCAACAAAAAAAGATATAGAATTATATTATGCGAAAACGTGGTTTCGATTCAAGTATATGCCGATAGAAGAACGATAAAAGATCGTGTTTGTTTGGTGAAACGTCATATAAACGGTTTTGTGTAATTACACAGATAACAAGTGGATCTATTCAGACAAATATTGTTATAAATTATGCAATATACACGTACAAAATTCAGTCCAGTTTTGTATCCCAAAGTTACGGATATACCATAACATCGTAGGATATCGTTAATTGCTGAGAAACTGTATGTCGGTAAAAGCACAGTTTTATTGGCGAATTGTTTTTGACGGTTTTGTGCCAGCTTTACATATCCCCCGATTGTTACCAGGAGCATCTAATAAATCGCTAATCAAGTCCACTACACATTCCAAAATTTAAGTCAACCTCCACTGCAAATACGCGTCAAATACGCGTTTGACATTTAAACGTACACGACTTGTACTTTTTCACTCTTGAAAACTCTGTTTGTTAACGTGTAGAAGATACAAAAACGAACTCAAACTAAGCTCTACTACATAATTATCGAATCATCGAATATTTAGAATACGCAGTCTGTAAGTGTATTTGTCATATGGAACTCGTACATTGATCATTATGAAACGTCAACAAGGCCAAACCTGTACTAAATCTGCCAACGATACTTGACGGTCTTTCGTTGTTTGCTGCTTTCCCTGATCTGTCTCCGTAAATCAAATTCAAAAACGTATTTTGAACGTTCACGAATTTCAAGCATGACGTTTAACAGCGTTTTCTGGCGAGCACCAATCAAACGGCCGGGTCGAAGAATTTGAACTGTACAGAAAGACGTTTGCCTTGTGCGCGCGTACCTGATGGAGTGCAAATACAGATCCATAAAGAAAAATTCCCCAAACTGTAAAGAAGACTCACTTTAAACGCTGCGCTCTATGCATCTTCGGCCGAACGCACGTTTGACGTTTGAAATGTCACGGCGCGA
This sequence comes from Geotrupes spiniger, assembly GCA_959613385.1. Classification (NCBI taxonomy): domain Eukaryota; kingdom Metazoa; phylum Arthropoda; class Insecta; order Coleoptera; family Geotrupidae; genus Geotrupes; species Geotrupes spiniger. The sequence continues at coordinate 46,466,133 of OY390732.1, forward strand.
TCATCGGCAAACAGACACCGCGTTACCATGGATCACCGCCTATGCGTACTTGCCCCGCCTCTTTTTCGCTTCGCGAAATCGTTTGAAAGTGTCGACTTTTGGATCATTGACGGTGCCGATTTAGTACGTCGGACGTGGCGAAACGAACCACACTCGACCGCGGACTTCCATCGCCCGTCGAAAATGGCCCGCGCGGAGCCCCGAAACGCCGCCTTCGCGGCGCCGCGGGCCTGCACGCGAACGCCCGTTTCACGTCAAATTTTCGCAGGTGACGTTTACCGGTCGAACCGCCGCGTTCCGAAACGCGAAACTCGCTCGAGAACCAACCGCACGCCGAATCTCACTTTTCGTGCTGGCTTATCAGTCCTATATATACAGTAAATTACTAGGTAACTAAGTTTTATGAAAGGGTAGTCCGTTTCCCGTAGTTTTTACCAATGATCTGTTCCATTTTTTCAGCTGTGTCTGTGCAAAATTTCTTGATAGGTTCACGCGTACCGGATATAGATTGTCGCCATTTTGTTTCAAGATGACATGACAGATGTCATTTTGTCATAGCTTAGTGCCCAATGTTCCCACTATGTATAAAATAATAATAATAAAACATTACACTAATTTTTAGCGTAAGCGACGTACGTGTTTCTGAGAGAAATACTGGAATATTGTTGAACTAAGTTAATGAGTAGACGTTTGCATGTTCCAATCAAAACATGAGAACTATTTTATGTAACGATTTGTTATAATTCAATTTTCCTGTTAGTAGTTTTAAGAAATTACATTTGTTTACAGTTTTGACTACGATATGAACTAAGTTTTTACATCGACTAATGTGTCACATTAAGCAAACAATTGCTTGTAGCTGTTCTTCCGTTATTCTTTGCGCAGCACCTTTTAATTCATCCAGTGTGTATAATCGATTGTGATACATTGCATTTTTAAAATAACCAAATAGAAAATAATCCACAGTAGTGTATCTGGCGATATTGGTGGAATCATATCATAGTCTTCAATGAACCGACACGTTTGGGCAGTGGCGATATCATGTTGAAATAAAACCAAGCTCTGATGTAGCTCATCATACTGTAGTTGATCGATAAAAATTTGCAATATATTACGATATCGTTTACGCATTACGGATATCGGTGAAGAAAATTGGCCGAATAATTTTCTTCTGGATACTGCAATCCATACTCCAACTTTCAATAGATGCCTGTTGAAATACGCCAGGGTTTCCTGCATTCCAAATACGTCCTAATTAATTAATTGAATTGTTTTGAGTAGTTATTTCTGAGGCATTTTTTTAACAGTTATTTAACAGTTTGAACTAAGTTTTATTTCAAAGGCGTTACACTATTAACAATTGGAAAATATTGATTTGAACTCCGTTTTTCTTTTTTAGAAATGTGTGAATTTTCAAGCTTGTGTCAAAAGACAGTGCGATTGCTATATTTGGGTTTTGTTACCATTACTTTTGTTGTTTTCAGTCAACTTCGTGGCGCATGAAGTCATCACACGGGTATTCATAAATTGATACGTTCAATTATTGTAAAAAGAATACTATTTGAATTATTTCTTATCTATCAAAGCTCCATCTGATTGAAACTAAGTTCGACGACATAGTTAGTTACAATTAATTATTTTTTTTCACTAAATTAACCACAAGTCATGTAATTTGCAAGTACAAAATTATTTCGGAACGGTGACATGATTGAAATTTGCAAATAATACTTGGCCATAATTAGTTTTTTGCCGTTGGCAGTTTCCGCAAAATCTTCCATCCGGAAATGTCAACCGAGACATTTAACTGACCACAATTTAATAGTTATTTAAAGTCGAATGCGGGAAGTTCAATTTTACAGCGCGACGGCTTCGTTTGAGGCACGAGCCCGAAGGGCGAGTGCCTCATTTGCCGGAGCGCTGTAAAATAACTTAACGCATGAGATTTGTATAGAATTTTTTGGCCGATACTTTTATTTTAAATTAATAAGTCATCTTTTTATACCTACATATTTTATTTATTCAAGTTGGCAACATTGCATTGTTTATGACAGATTTGACAGATTTGTTACATTTAAATAATTGTATAAAAGTTAATGGTTATTAGGTAGATAGGTACGTTTATTATTAGCTATTTATAATCGAATGTAGGAAATTGCATTTTGCTGCATGAAGTTTATATCTTAAACCCGATGCCCAGCGGAGTGTTTAGACTAATTTAATATTAAATTAATATTTAAATTTTGTGTATTTTGTTATACTTATTGAATTAGAAATTAATATATCTCGTTCTCCTGAACATTGGCTTCATGATTTCAAAATTGCGTATTTTTCCTACGTCTCTGAAGTTTAAAAAGAAGGATTATTTACTTTCCCGCATACTATGCGGGAAAACGCACAGTCGTCGTAAACAAAAAATCCAAATAGTTATTTACAGTCGAATGCGGGAAGTTCAATTTTACAGCGCGACGGCTTCGTTTGAGGCACGAGCCCGAAGGGCGAGTGCCTCATTTGCCGGAGCGCTGTAAAGTAACTTAACGCATGAGATTTGTATAAAATTTTTTGGCCGATAGTTTTATTTCAAATTAATAAGCCCTCTTTTTATACCTACATATTTTATTTATTCAACTTGGCAACATTGCATTGGTTATGACAGATTTGACAGATTTGTTACATTTAAATAATTGTATAAAAGTTAATGGTTATTAGGTAGGTAGGTACGTTTATTATTAGCTATTTATAATCGAATGTAAGAAATTGCATTTTGCTGCATGGAGTTTATATCTTAAACCCGATGCCCAGCGGAGTGTTTGGACTAATTTAATATTAAAGTAATATTTAAATTTTGTGTATTTTGTTATACTTATTGAATTAGAAATTAATATATCTCGTTCTCCTGAACATCGGCTTCATGATTTCAAAATTGCGTATTTTTCCTACGTCTCTGGAGTTTAAAAAGAAGGATTATTTACTTTACCGCATACTATGCGGGAAAACGGGGAAAACGCACAGTCGTCGTAAACACGAAGTTACATGTGACATGAACGGTGCATAGTTACAATGTTTACATGTCGGGAGGCCAAAAAAATATTTTTTGGCCTCCCGCATAGTATGCGGGAAAGTAAATAATCCTACATTCGATTATAAATAGCTAATAATAAACGTACATATCTACCTAATAACCATTAACTTTTATACAATTATTTAAATGTAACAAATCTGTCAAATCTGTCATAAACAATGCAATGTTGCCAAGTTGAATAAATAAAATATGTAGGTATAAAAAGATGACTTATTAATTTAAAATAAAACTATCGGCCAAAAAATTCTATACAAATCTCATGCGTTAAGTTATTTTACAGCGCTCCGGCAAATGAGGCACTCGCCCTTCGGGCTCGTGCCTCAAACGAAGCCGTCGCGCTGTAAAATTGAACTTCCCACATTAAATAACTATTAAAATATTTACGTTTGTGACAATTGACTTAATAATGCGATTGACATAATCATTTGAGGTTAAGTAATGATTTGTAACGTTTTAGGGATAATTGTTTTTAACAATTTTGTGGGAAAACAATAACTTATTTAGCGTAAATTTGTCTGTTCGCATCAAGGTTATGTGGTGTCAAACGAATGACATTGACATTGCCAACATATCCGCAGACGTGAAGTTCGTAAGCAGTTCTCTCCTCAAGCCGTTGTAAAATGTTTTTGACAAAATTTGAGTATATCAGTTTCATGTCCACCGATTGTACGTATAAAATTAAAATATTACTATTTTATTACTTATCAAGGTTATCAAAGTGTATATGTTTTACAGAGTACACTATTTGTAGTGCATTAATTCTACGTGATTCAATATTAACCAAACGAATTTCACAATTTTGATTCGGTGTGACAGATAAAAAATAATTAGTAGTTTTTTGCTGTTGGCAGTATCCGTAAAGTCGCTGCTACTGATTTTTTTTAATGTTTATGATTATGATTTTACTTTCTTATGCATTTGACATGAGTATATCAGGTTATGTAATTATATTTGGGAATATATTTTCTTAACAATTGCCAAAAAAGTTTCAACTTAAACACAATAGAAAATTATATTTATATTATCTTGCATTTATTTACTTAAGAGCAATTACATGTTACACCTCCAGTTCTGTACGTTAAATGCGCTTTTGACGTATAGGACTTGTATGTTTGCTCCTTTTAAAAAATCTGTTTGTTAATGGATCGAAGATACAACGAATTCAAACTAAGCTCTACTACCTCATTAATCAATTGATCACTCGCCGACAATTTACAATGTGGAATTTGCATGTATATTTGTAAATCATGTGGACAATTATGTAACTGTAACTGAGAGCGTTTTCCGAAGGCGGTGTGAAGCTATTAAAGGGCCGGGTTGGTGAATTTGAACTATACAGAAAGACGTCAACTGTTACCTGATCGAGTGCAAATAAACATCCATAAATAACAACTGCCCAAACTACATATAAAGATGATCTTTGAAAAAGGGGTCTTTGGCAGAACACACGTTTGACATTTGAAATGTTACAACACATACACATACACAATTTCGTCCAGTTTTGTATCCCAAAGACACGTATATGTCTTAAAATCGTACCTGATCGATTCCACATGTGTATATTCTCAAACTCTAATGAACACACACTTCTTATAATGTGTTATAATGTGTCGTCGAACTCATTTGACATTTGCACCATATCAACACTGCGGGTGGGGTTTCTGTGGCCTGACGGGCCGCGAATCGGGTTCGAACTACTATTTGTAAACGCGTCTCGTCCAAACTACACTCAAAAACGACGCCGACGTAAGTTTAAAGTACGAATTTTCAGGTTACGTTTTGACGTTTAATCGAGTTTAAATATGCATCCACAAACTTGTATCGCTCACCGTAAAGGATATGTACTTGTAATTTAGAATGTATCATTGATGAACCGGCTCGTTTCACATTTGTAATGACTCGCGGGAAGCCTGCACTGCTGTTTCATCGGCCGATGTGGGTTGCGTGATGGATTCAAAGTACGTACTTTTGCATCTTCGATGACTTCACCGGCAGGACCCCGAATGCCCCCGAATCGGTCCCGAACACCTATTTCTAAACGCACTTTGTTCAAACTACGCTCGAAAGCGACGCAGACACGAGTTCAAGTGCGAATTTTGCAGGTTACGTTTTTGACGTTTAATTTCCGGAAGTCGCCATTAGACGATTCTGTCCGACCAATCGTAGCGCTCGGCGCCGGATTTTGAACGTTTCGCGCGCAAAATTTGACCAACGTTAGACCGGCGACCAATGAAACTTGAGAATCCAACATTTTTTTCCGTCAGTTGCGTACGGACGACAGACGTTATCGTGTTATATATAGCAGCATCTACTCCAATACCACAGCGCATTCCCCTAGTTTAAATAAAATCGCTAGAGATAACACTTAAAAACCGCCATCGACGAGTCCGCGAAAATAATAACTACCGAAATCTGACCTTCTATGACGCGTTATACACGTAGTATAAGAAGTTGCCTAATTGTTGCGTATCCAGTGTTTAAAATTTCGAATCATTTAAAATCTAATAAATATAGTGTTATTGTTTACAAATAAGTTTTTTAACTACACTCCAACATATTCACATCCTTCTACACCCCACGGCATTCCCTAAGAAAAGAGAACTCGTAAGATGCTCATATAAAAAAGGAACCCACCGGAAAGCAACCAACAATACAATACTTTCATTAGAATCCCAAAGCAAATTATAAAAAAGAAGCAACACAACAATATATATATATATATATATATATATATATATATATATATATATATATATGTATATATATCAGTAAACCTGTGCCATAAACGAATAACTTCATTCTTGAACAGTAATGCCTTGTTGGCTCCGTGTCAATTCGAATCGTTCGGTTAAAATCAACTAATGACGCTATTTATAATTCTTTAAACCCCATCTACAAATTAGTATACGACAAAATATACATAAACATGTAACGAAGGAAAAACCACCAAATCTGTTTATTCCACTAAACTCCGCTCACCATACAACTCGCACGGCGGTTAAACACGTTTCGTTGCATTCGCATGATGAATATTAAAATGAAATTTTACAATAATTCTATGCCAAACTATATAGGTATGTGTCCGGATTGAGTTTACAATAGGTATGATTGACCAAAAATTGACAAAATATACATAAACTTTCATTATATGGAATTTGTGGTGTGTCTTAAATCTTATTTAGTTGATCGCTCACAGGTTGTTAGAATCACGCAGAATGGTATTACGGGCCTCTCAGAACCAATTACAACCGTACAAGGAGTAGCACAAGGGTCCGTTTTGGCCCACATTTTATTCGTGCTTTCGGTTAATTACTTGGCATCGTACACTATAGTTGAGTTGTAAGAAGATGTCACCCAGTTTGCGAATGATACCTAGGTTATCATATCTGGGATGAATATGACGGACGAACTTTCAACGTGTGGTTCAACTTTTGCAACGGTTATATCCAATTGTTGTGACAGGAATGGATTGAGCCTAAATTGTATGAAAACCAATTTAATAATGTTTAACCCAGTCAAGGGTCTAAAGTTAATTAATTGTTGTCAAGAATGATATAAAGTTTTTGGCTGCAACATTGAAAGCAACCTACACTGGAAAAGCCGTATATCGACAGTATGTTGTAAATTGTGTTCCTCACTTCACGCCCTAAAGAAACTGAGGTGTAGAGACACACCTGTTATGTGGAATAATGTTTTGAGGAACTTCTTGCGATTTCAACAGATTTTATTTCACAACTTTTTTGCTTCCTAAAATCGAACAACTCACCAAACGATTCATTCGAACCATTGGTTGCAATGGTCTTTATTTGGGTGTGTAATATTTTGTTTCGTGTATACGTTTACATCCTCTCTAATAAAAACGATCGAATTTATGGACCACCCCAGTAAAAATACACAAATATAATTAGATAAGTTTATAATTAATACAAGGTATAGTTTCTGGAAGTAGTAGAAAAGTATTTATAACCAGATTTATAATAGTTAGGGTTGTGGAGGAGAAAGAAGGAAGAACCGAGAAAAAGAACGGAGGAGGAAGTGCAGGCGTTAAGAAGTGAGAAAGAAGTAAGGCAATATATCAAGAAAAGAACAAATAGGGAGAGACATATCAAACAAAATAGGGATAGACCAGTGGAAGGTGTATTTTAAGAAGCTGTTAGGAGAAGGAGAGGGTGAGGTAGAAAGGGGAAGGAGGATTAGGCAGTTGGGAAAGAGGAAAGAGAAGGAGTAGAGGAATTCACCTGTGCAGAGTTAAGAAAGGTCAAGGACAAATTGAAAACGGGAAGGCAGCAGGGGAAGACGGTGTAGACTCTGAAGGGTGAATAAATGCGCCAGAGGAGGTGTGGAGAGAAATGTTGAAGATATATGGATGGGAAGGGAGAAAATGCCAGAAACTTGGAGGCCGGCGATAGTGGTAGGGAATGTAGTTTATAAAATATATGCAGGGTTGTTAGCGTTAAGACTGGAAAAGTAAACCGGAGATAAGGAGGTATTGTCGGAGGGTCAGGCGGGGTTCATACCCGGAAGGGGAACCAGGGATAACCTTATGTGTTCTGAACTACTTGATAGAGAGATAGAGAGAGGTGAGATGAAAGGGAGGAAAACTGTTTGCAATATTTTTTGACCTGAACGCTGCATTTGACAGGATTGATAGAGAAGTACTGATAAAGACAATGGAAAAAAGAGGGATATCGGAGACGGTGGTTACAAGGATAAGAGAGATATACGAAGAGACATGGTGCAGTGTGAGAGTGGGAAGCGAGAAGACAGAGAAGTTCAGAACGTCTAGAGGTCTACGGCAGTGGTGCCCCTTGAGCCCGCAATTATTTAACATATACATAGCGAAACTGGAAGAAGTGATGAGGAATTGCCAAGACGGGGAGTGAGGATGGGGAATGACAGGCTGTGGCCACCAGCATACTCAGACGATATCGTACCGCTGGCAGAGACGGAGATAGGGCTGCGAGAAATGTTGTGTAGGCTAGAAAGATTCCTGGAAAAAAGAGGGTTAGAACTGAACAGAACGAAGACGAAAGTTATAGTATTCGAGAAAGAAGGAGGAAAAAGAAAGGAAGTGTAACTGAGATGGAAGGCAGAAACAAATGAACAGGTGAGACAATGGACGTACTTGGGAGTGGTGCTGAGGGAGAACATATGATACATATATGTAAAAAGGTGAGGAGAGCGGAAGAAGGGCTGAACAGAGCCTGTGGGGAAAGAGGAAGGGGGGATTCGCAGATTCAACGAGGATCTGGGATATTTGTGCTATTAGCATAATGCTGTCGGTAGAATTTTGGGGGGTAAAAGACCAACATGGGGCATCTGCCCCATGTTGGTCTTCATCTTCATCTGAAGAGAGCGCTAAAATTAGAGAAGTGGACACCAGATTACATTGTGAGACACACACACACATATATACATGAAAGATGGTCTAATCTTACACCTCAATGATGTAGGGAACATTAATTAAAACAGGTTCATGAAGACTAACTGGTGGATCGCTAGACAATATTGTTTCTGGGTTAATACCCTTTGTCAGTAGCGATTACCAAGAACCTTAGTTGTTGAAATACCTTTACATGTACTGGCCATCAAAACTTCTTGGCGCCAGCCAATCACTCCTAACGACCCACTGACAACAGAACACTGACAAGACGATACCTTGTCTAACACCTTGCGGAGAGTAAACAAGACGACTGTTAAATGCCCAGTGTCAACATATAAAAGGGTTGCTGCAATTAAGTTCAAAAATAATTTAAATTGAAAATGTGTCTTGTCAAATATGACAGAAAAATGTAAAATTTACATGGAATTTACTTAATTTCAGCAACATTTGACAGTCGTCTTGTTTAGTCTACGCAAGGTGTTAAACAAGGTATCATTGTGTCAGTGTTCTGTTGCCAGTGGTTCGTTAGGAGTGATTGGCTCGCGCCAAGATACAAAAAGAAGGTCGATGTTTGCCACAGGAGTTAAAGCAAAAACACCATGGGCCGAATTTCCATCTGCGAATTGCGGCTAAATCGCAATAAAATCGAGCCATTTCTGAAACGGTTGGTGACTGGTGATGAAAAGTGGATCACCTACGGCAACGCCAAACGAAAACGGTCATGGTCGAATCGCGGTGAGCTGCTCCCTTACGGCACAACTCTTAACTCGGACCTGTACTATCAACAATTGGATCGTCTGAAGGAAGCAATCGCCAACTCTCGGCCAATAGGAGAGGAATTGTGTTCCATCCGGACAACGCTAGACCACACACATCGACAGTGACTCGCCAGAAGCTCCGGAAGCTTGGTTGCACCTGGCACCAAGTGATTACCATCTGCTCCTATCCATGTCGAACAATTTTGCTGCTGAAAAATTCGCTGCAAGAGAGGCTTGTGAAAATCGACTATCTCAATTTTTTGCCGATAGGGACGAGGGCTTCTATGAGAGAGGCATAATGAAATTACCTTCAAAATGGTAACAAATTATCGAATAACACGGCGCATACTTAACCTAAATCGGATCATCGATTTGTCATTTGTGTGTTGTGTTGGGGATTGAGACTAGTATCAGCGCGTGGCCGGTGATTTTCCGCACAATTTGTTCGGAAATCGGACCGTAGGTGCGATTAAAACTTTGAGTTTTACCGGGCGCGAGCAGTGGAAATCGATCCCGTACGCAGGTAAGCGACACGCAAATCTGTAGTGCGAGCGTTTTTTACTGAATCAGTTTTTGGACGTTTACGAGAAGGATTTTATACGGCAAAAACAATTCGCAAATTTAATTCATTTTAAATTGTTTACGCGGAACTATTTGAATGTGAAAGTGCCGAATGCACGCGGAAAGGTTAATAAGGGCAATTGAACATGGCGAGTGGGGGTGGAAAAGAAAACGGGGAAGATTGGAACGGTACGGACATATTTACGAGAAGCAGGAGAATGCAAAGATCGCCAGCGAGAAGCGGGGAAAAGAAAAAAAGATGAAGAAATGACACTGGAGATTTTGATGGATATGATGAAGGACTTGATGAGGGAGGTAAAGGAGTCGAGAAAAGAGGCAGCGGAGACAAGAAAACAGAGAGTAGAGATGAGAAAGGAAAGACAGGAAGATAGGGAGTGGAGAACGAAGGTGGAGCAGGAATGGGCTAAGGAAAGAACGGAGGCAGATAGAAGAATGAGAAAGCTAGAAGAGAAAGTCGAGGCGATGGAAAGAAAACAGAAGAAAGAACATAGTGATTCGGGGATTAGAAGTGGAAAGAGAGAGGGAAAGAGAACAGGTGGCAAATGGATAAGAGAAGAACTAAAAGTGGAGGTGGAGATAGAAGAGGCGTACAAAATGGGGGGAAATGGAAAGGAAATAATATTGGCAAAAATGGCAAAAGAAAGGGAAAAAGAGGAAGTGATGAAGAATAAAGCGAAATTAGGGGGAAAGAAAATGTATATAGATAATGACTTGACGGAAAAGGAAAGGGAGATCCAGAGGGAAATTGCGGTGAAGGAAAGGGAGCAAGGTAAAAAAGTGAGGATGGGATACAGGAAGTTGAAGGTAGATAAGGTAGAGGGGAAAAGGGAGGAGCAATGGAGGAGAAAGAAAGTGTGGGCAGGTGAAGTGAAAAGGAAAAGGAATTTGCGATATGTTTCTGGAATGTTGCGGGGTGGAAGAAATGGGTGAAAGAAGAAGGGGGTATAAAAACAGACTTACAGAAATATATGATGAGGTTCGATTACATTGGTCTTACATAGACATGGATGGAGCTAGAAACATGGCGAGAATACAGTGGTAAGATGCCGAGAGATTATATATGGGAGTGCAGAGGAGCGAAGAGGGAGAGAAAAAGAGGTAGGGCGAAGGGAGGAATAATAACAGGGGTGAGAGATAAATGGGAGGAGGTGAAAGAGGGACGATGCGACTCGGATACGATACAAGGAAGAACGATAATGGTAGACGGGGAGAAATTGGGGATATGCACTGTATATTGTAACCAACAGATGAGACAGGTTACGAGGGAAATGAACGAGCTGGTGGAGAGAGAGGGGGGAGGGTTATTTTGGGGGGAGACTTCAACGCAAGAGTGGGAGAAGAAGTGGACTTGAGGGGGTGGCGAGGAATAGGGGGAGCAAAGGGAGGAAGTCAAAGGACAAGGTAGTGAATGTAGAAGGGAAAATCATGTTGGACTGGTTAGAGGAGAGGAATTGGGAAATACTCAATGGCGAAGAGAATGGAGACAAGGAGGGTGAATACACGTATGTAGGCCCAAACGGGATATCGGTAATAGACCTAGTGGTAACAAGTGAGGACGTGAGGGGGGGAGGTGATCGGGTTTAGGGTGGGAAATAGAGCGGAATCGGATCACCTACCGATAGAGGTGGACTTATGGGGGGAAGTACGGAAGAAGGAAAAGGTAGGGGGGAAGGAGAAGAGGTTGGTGAATTTATGGAACGAGAGAACGAGAAGCGAGTACCAGAATAAATTAAGGAGGGTTGAGTGGGGAAGAGGAAAGAGTTTAGAGGAGATTACAGAAGTGGTGAATAAGGCAATAGTAAGAAGGAGTATTGGAAAAGAAGAAGGAAAAAGCTCATGGTTCGATGAGGATTGCAGGAGAGGGAAACGGAAGCTAAGGGAAATATTGATGGAGACGAGACAGGGAAAGAGAGGTTGGGAGGAGTACATAGAAGAAAGGGGCAGAAGGAGATGTGGGAGAGGAAAATGAAGGAGTGGAGGTTAAGAGAAGAAGTGGCAGTGCAAGGGCTAAAAGGGGAACAGGAGATATGGACGTTTCTGAGGAAGAAGAGGAAAGTGAAGGAGGGGACGGGGGAGAATATCGCGGGAAGGGAATGGAGGGAGTACTTTATGAATATGCTGGAAGGAGAAGAGGGGGAGGAAGACGATGGAGCGGAGAGCATAGACAGAGAGATAGCGGAGGGCATGGAGGAATTCAGTTGGGGGAAAATAATGAGAATAAAAGACAGGCTAAGAAGGGGAAATGCGGCGGGCGAAGATGGAGTAGATACTGAGGGATGGATACACGCTCCAGAAGAGGCATGGAAAGAGGCATCGAGGGAGATAAATGACATATGGATGGGAAGGAGAGGAATGCCAGGAGGTTGGAGGACCGCAATAATAGTGCCGATATGGAAGAAGGGTGATAAAGGGAAGACAGAAAACTATAGGGGGATTTCTTTACTAAATGTGGGGTACAAGCTGTATGCAGGAAAGATAGGGGCACGTCTGGAAGAAGAATTGGAGGAAAAGGGGATATTACAGGAGAGCCAGGCGGGGTTTAGGGCAGGTAGAGGGACGAGGGACAACTTATATGTATTAAACTTTATAGTGGAGAGGGAGTTGACAAGGAAAGGTGGGATGGTGTATGTCATGTTTGTGGATATGAAGGCCGCATTAGACAGAGTAGACAGAAGGACGCTAGGGAGGATTATGGAAAAGGCGGGGATATCGGAAGAGCTGGTAAAAAGAGTAGCACAGATATACAAGGAAACATGGTGCAGGGTAAGAGCGGGAGATGAAAATGGGGAAGGGGTGCATATATTAGAAGAGTTAAAAAGGAGGAGGGAGGAGTTTAGGAAAAGGAGGGGAACAGAGGGGCATAATTGATATGTTGCAGGAGACATAACAGTCGAGGGCCGGAGATGGAGGATGTAGACACAAGGTACAAAGAGGTGAGAGAAGGAGGAGGAATTGGAATGGACGAGAGAGTTCAAGGAGTGGAATGTATTGAAAAATGTAAATAGGGTGAGGGGAATATGGGATTTGGAATAAGACAGGGTACATTGTAAGAGGCAAATGCCAAATAAAGGTTGTTTTTTTTCATTGTAACTATGATAAAGGTTTAAATTTCATGAAAAAATAATTTCTTTTTACTACACCTAATATATTGAAATTAAAAGATATTCTTTGGATTAGGTCGTAGACAAATGACGATTTGATCTCCACACTTTTGCAAATATCATTATAATCTTTTGGAAATTTATCTAAGTGTAAGGAGGTTCAGTCCGGGACACTGCAGATTAATTTTCGCTTAATGTAACTTATGCAACTTTTGTTGGAGAAGATTTTCAGGTACCATTTACTGTGAAATCGCCTTTAAAAATTACGTTACCGTGTACTGTCGCGATCGTCGGACAAGCGCGGTCATAGTTGCCCTGGCTATTAGATGTAAGAAACCTATGCCAGTCGGAAATTTATCAATATAATTTTAAGAAAGTTCAGTGCGGGTCACTACAACTATAGTATACTAATAGTATAGTATACTAATACTTCATTATACTTTCTTATACACGTTTTGACCTTCCCTGAATTGATTGTGATTGTGGGTGATGTTCGGCATGAAGTTCGTATGTGACTGCGCGCATACTCTAGCGCCAAAGCTATTGAAGTTAAAATTATGAAACTTTAAACTTACGATCAGTATATAGCCCGGAAAGCGATATTTCAAACGGAAATGATGGCATATTAAAAAATGTTTTCTTATAGCAGTTAAAGGTATTAAAATTTTAAACTATTTTATTTTTAAAAAATGTTTAAAATTAGTTTAAATCAGTTATTGTAGATTCCATTCAATGGTCGAAGCTGGGCGCGCGATAATAGTTCAACACACTAACGCAATCGCGGTGGTGGGTGCTGCCGTAGATGCCGTGGCTAACAGATGTAACTAACGTACATGAACGCCATAATACTATTGTATAATGAAGTTGCAGAAAACGTATTTGTTACATAATATTATAAGTCGTTTCAACTAGTAAACCAAAATATTCCTCCAGTACTTCTAGGGAACCTTACTATTAGCTCTGCCAGAGGCATTTCAGAACGCTGAATCAATTACACCCAGATATAGTGTAATTTGAGATGGAAGCTAGGTCCGTGGTACCGAAACGTTCCAAGCCAGGAATCCGCCCATTGACGTGGGTCAAGGAAACGCCGAAATAAGACGACGCATCAGCTTCGTTCAAGAAGCCACGAAATTGTGTAAAAACAACTTCGAACGTCGTGGAGAACACGCAGCGGCAACGAGGGAACATTGGTCGCTGTCTAGACCACACGAAGACCCATTCCAATCGCTTCGTCTTCAATACACCGCAACATCACATAATTCCACGCTACCTGGCAGAATTGTTAAACACGGCACAGTCATAGCACGAATGAGGAACTACCTATGCCAACTGGTAGAAGGCCCAGTATTTTACTGCTCGTAGTTCAGTTGTTGAAATCGTTTCTTCATCGAAGACCAGGTTGCATCAATGAAGGTACCGCAAGGATGATGGTGTAACGATTGCTGCTATCGCCGCTGGCTGTTAACATTTATGTGACATTTCGCGGACGTCAGGCAAGCATCACGCGATGTACGCCAATTAGCCAGCCTTTTACTGCCGCTCCCTGTCAACCAATATAGACTAGAAGCTTGGTTTCAGTCCTAGATGACCGTATTCAACCCCCAGAACACCACCGGCATCATCATCATCATATGAAGAAGAGGCCGTTTTCGCGAACCAGAGTACGTCTTGATGTTTAGTTTCAATATTCCATTGCGGATCGATACGAAACACTTGGAAGGTACACTTGCTTTGACACTTACCTGAAGCAGTATATCATATCTGTCACTAATAGAGCCAGGGGAGTGCTTGCAAATCTCTATTGAATGTTGAACCGGAAAGTAAACTTAATGTTGTAAACAACATAAGATTTTCAAATCAATTATCGATGACGTACGCATCTGGAGATACGTTGTCGACACATATGTATAGCAATAAGCTCCGGCAGTTCAGTTCATGTTTCTACGATACTTCGTGATTAGTCAGAAATTGTGGATATCGTACAGCAACATAGAACCCACCAAAACCCATTCATCCAAGAATTCAGGGAATATCATTACGAGAATTTCACTATCACCACAAGATACCGAGCATGGTGCTCAATTAACACAACGAAGGACTGAATAATTTGATCACCACCCGTCAATACTGCAGGTGAAGGAGGTAGATAACCCAGACACAGCACTCCGTATTGCAACTTTCGTTCATCGTGAGAGCGAGAATGTAAGATCATGCGAAAGGAGTAAAATATTTTGCGTAAATGTGCAATTATTTAGTTTATGATGCCTAAAATATGTAGTAAAAAACATATTACCAGCCGCTAGAAAACGTGTATTAAAATACTTTTTTTTCACGGTTGTTAACAACCTATTTCACATTTCGTAGTCGACAATCTAATGATCATGTAAAAATTAAATTTTTTCGTAATTGTAGAAAAATAGTAATTTACATTAACAGCAAATAATTTAAAAGCTGTCAATTAGTTAATTATCGCAGAAGCTGATCAAAAGTTCACACGAGCAATAATAAAACTGAGCATTAATATATATCTACATGTAAATCTTATGCCAATGCCCATTGTCAATCCAAACGAGCAGTTGGATAAATTTTCAGAATTTAATGCATTGGTCTGAAAGATTGTAAATTCAAACATTAGCAAAATTGTCTAATAAACTATGCAGATCTTTCAGAAATGGCGTTCGTTTGTAATAAATCCGGTTTGCGTTTGCGCGCTGCATAATTTATAATTACTTTTACGAAATTGTCGAACCTTGTTTTGATAAATTATATATACTATGACCACTTCGACATGTTTTGTTTTGAGTGTAATTTATGTTATAATATTCCAAATTTGTTAGTTTGTCACGATAAATATAACAAATCTTTATACAGTCTAGTTTAGAGTGAATTGATACAGTCGCATAAACTTGAGCAGTTAACTTGGGGATTCTAACTTAAAAATCAATACATTTTGACCACAGTACAATTCAAAGACTCCCTAACAAAAAAACAACGGAGGCGGTTTTTGTCGTCTAGACCGACGAGTTAGAAAATTACTTAGAGGGAACATGATTTACAAAGGTATATCGAATCGGCCGACAAGTCGGTCACAATGTGTGATGTGTGCTAAGTTCTGTAAATTATTGTAATAAATTGACGTCGCAAATGTCATAGAGTTTTTCCTCAATTTACGAAAGTGGATATTTCATTAAATTGCAAAATTAGTACTAATAGTTTTGCAAAATTAATTGGTCAAGTTAACAAATAATATGGCAAAAAACTAGACTAGAATTAGATTTATATACATTACATAAACTAGGATTAGAAACAATTTGATGATGGCTTTCATTTACATAGAATCACTGCTTTTGACCTACAAAAATGAGACAAATCCTCAAATTACTTCTTAGTTAACTCTGTATGTAACGTATATGATTCTAATTTTAGTGTAGTTTTTTTTTACCATTTAATTCCGAATTTTGGCGAAAATATTATAACTAACTTATTAAATATAACATTGTACCTAAAAGAAAAAATAAATACCGATCGTCCTATGAAAGAAACATATAAAATATTTAATATTGATTGGTTGCATTTACCAATATCATAATATACCATATATACCATAGCCAATAACACATATATACAAATAGTTATTTATGGTATAAGTGAATAAAGTCGATTTTATCCACAAAAAGTTGTTTAAGGCACGAGAAAGATGGACTTATCTTACACCTTCCATGAAGACTAATTGGTGGATCGCTAGACAATATAGTTTATTGTGTTATTACACTTCGTAAGTAGCGATTACCAAGAACCTTAGTTGAAGAAATATCTTTACATATAGTGTAACGAACCACTGACAACAGAACACTAACAAGACGAAACCCTGTCTAACACATTGCTGTGACTAAACAACTACTTATCTTACACCTTAAAGGTGTTGTGAACATTAATTAAACTAGTCCTTGAAGACTAACTGGTGGATCGCTAGACAATATGGTTTCTGTGCAATTATACTGCGTCAGTAGCGATTACCAAGAACCTGAGTTGTCAAAATACTTTTACATGTAGTGGCCATCAAATCTCCTTGGCGCGAGCCAATCACACCTAACTAACCACTGACAACAAAACACTGACAAGGCGAAACCCTGTCTACCACATTGCTGTGACTAAACAGGAGCGACTGTCTTGTCTTGTCTTGTCTCGACTACGTCGAGAATCTTACGAAAAGTAAGTTCAGCCTTAGTGCGAGAACCAGTACAAAGAACAAGACCCAACTGGTTGACGTCAGCACAAATTTACTCAAGATACGCTTGAACCTCAACAACACCATCCATCCTCTCCTGTGGCTGAAATTGACAACCTGGCAGAACTTCGTGCAGAAAACGAATATCGTCTCTCAACAGAAAAACGCAAGAAGAAATTGTCAGTGAATACTCGTGAAAACACTACGAAAGTAGAACCTCACGGATCTACGGCTGGACGAAGCTTCCATAAACATTTTAGTCAAAGGATTCAATTTTGCGGTAGCCACACATCAGATTCAGGTGGAAGAAATTATTAGCAATGTGGAAGCAGCCTCACAGAAACTGAACAAGGACACAGCTGAGATAATTCGTCAATAGGTGCCACGAGTACAACAAACCCCCAAAAAGGAACAAGAGAAGAATATCTTAAAAAGTCTACGAGGAAAGAAAGAGATCGTCATTCTTCGGGCTGACAAAGGCAACGCTACGGAAAGGACAAAATTGAAGCATCACCTATCGACCCAGAGACGAAGAAGCTACTTATACCAAGAGAAAAATTATCAAGATGCCCGAAATTATACGGACTACCCAAAATTCATTAATACCTACTGTGAGTTCCAAAGGATCACCAGTTCAACCACTGGCAAGATATCACAACTTCAACCGTACGCTGCATTTGACTGAACTGTTGAAGAACCAAGTACTGCGGCCAGACCATCTGTTAGTAAGTTTTGATGTAGTGTTACTCTTTACTCAAATACCGATTGAAGAAGCCATAGAAATTATCGAACAGAAGCACAAACCATCTAAACACATCATGGATTTGACAGAAACTGTCTGAAGAACACTTATTTCACGTATGAAGACCAACGTTACAAACAGATGGAAGGAGCACCAGTGGGATCACTATCACCGCGCTATCACCAGCAATTGCAAATTTATTAATGGGTCACTTGGAAACCACAGCATTGGACATTGCGAGACTCAAACCATATGTATGGTTAAGGCATATTCATGATACTTTCATAATATGATCACACGGAAGAACAGAACTAGCAACTTTCCTCAACCATCCCAAGGAGCAACACGACCAAATCAAATTCACAATGGAAGAGTTGAGGACTATAATCAGCTGCCGTTCCTAGACGTCCTACTTACGAAGACATAAGACCATCGCCTAAACCACACTGTGTATCCGTTCTGTAGCAACGCTGAATTACACCACCATCCAGGCCAACTCAACTCGGTCATAAAGACGTTCATTACAAGACGTTAATTGCAGACGACACCAATAAGGCTAAGGAAAAAAGAATATACACCAAGCATTACAAGCAAATTGCTACACAAAATGAGAAATACAAAGTGCAACTGAACCAAGACAGAAGAAAACAGAAGAAGGAGACAGGAATCCTATAGCAACAGCATTCTTGCCATATGTGAAGGGAACTACGGACAAAGGCAGCCGAATCTTGCGTAAGGAAAATATCGACACGGTATTTAAACCACACCAAAACCATAGTTAACATACCACACTACACGATACGGATAATACGGTAAGCTATTGAAATAGAGTAGCAGCCAGAAAATATGATCAAATGGGTTGATGCACAAAGGCTTCCAAGAACATGGAGACCAGCATTTGTAAGGCGGACAAATATCAAACGGAGCAAGCCCGTGCTGGACCAAAGGAAAATATCAAAACCCACTAAGCAACAAGAACGACACGCCCCACTGACGCAAAGCCAGAGCAGAAACCAAGCATGCACATCGACCCGGAACGCAACGACAAGATATAAAAGCGAACCAGTAACTTTCAACCCCAGTTCTTCTAGATCGCTTAGACCAAGAGTAACCTGAAGATGGTAATGTTGGTTCGTAGATTCTCGCGGGTTAAATCTGATTTTTCAGGTTCTCGGGTAATGAACACATTTGCCATCCTCAGGTAGTTCTTCTAGGTCGAAGCGATCTAGAAAAAAAAGTTGAAGTTGAAAAATCATATATATACACGAAAGATGGTCTAATCTTACACCTCAATGGTGCAGTGAACATTAATTAAAACAGGTCCATGAAGACTAAGTGGTGGATCGCTAGACAGTATTGTTTCTGGGTTATTACCCTTCGTCAGTAGCGATTACCAAGAACCTTAGTTGTTGAAATACCTTTACATGTAGTGGCCATCAAAACTTCTTGGCGTGAGCCAATCATTCCTAACGAACCACTGACAACAGAACACTAACGAGACGATACCTTGTCTACTTGATGGCCACTACATGTAAAGGTATTTCAACAGGTAAGGTTCTTGGTAATCGCCACTGACAAAGGGTAATAACCCAGAAACAATATTGCCTGTTTTAATTAATGTTCACTGCACCATTGAGGTGTAAGATTAGACCATCTTTCGTCGGGATTCGCGTGTTTGCAGGGAGCCAGTGGTGGAGTGGTGTTCAACATGTGCGTCACATATATGCCCGGCTAGCATCAATCGCTGGGGTTTGTCCGAAGACCCCACCGGACTTTTGAACAGGGCAAGGCCCGGTCCCCTGGCTTCTGGTCGCTAATCACACCAACTTACCACGCTGCTGACTTCTCTGCTTCCCTAGGGAACGCGAGTGTGCGGAACGTGACCGTGAGTAAAACACAAAAGGGCAGTGAAATGAATAGAACTTTAATATATTATGAAATTTCAGAAACCAGTACACAAATTCACAAAATAAAAAAGCATTTATGGCTAGTAAAAAATTGTAATAATGAATTAAAAATAAAGAATTCTTTGGATTCAGAGACATTATTTTTCAAATATTGTCAAACCAAATAACGCACTAGGTTGTCTTTCTGGGTTCACTCGTGCCCTCTAATGGCGTGACGCGAAACTTCAATATTGGTCCGAAGCAAGGCGAAGTATCCGGTTTCACATGCCGATGAAATCTTTGGAACCCAAATTAATTCGGACGATAGGGAGTTTTGGGGTGAAACTGAGGCCAACGGGTAAGTCCGTGAAGTAATAAATCGCGCCAATATTAGTTGGTGATTTAGGATACAGTGTAGTTCAGCGGGACATTATATTCGATATCGATGGATCGTCAAACTCAAGATTCGGTTCAACTCGAAAATGAGCAACGTGCTCACACACAAAACTTGATGAACGAACAATAATTAAAACTCAACCTTGTCGACAGCGATACGGACGGTAAGTGGACGAGATTAATCGAAAGCCCCAAAGAAATATTGACAATTAATAAAGACATAACCAACATTGTGCCGATTTAAGACCGCATAACCCAACGAAACGCGTTTCGTAATCCTTTTTACCGTTTTATCTTTAACGAGTCGGTCGTGACTACCTCTCAGCGTATATATTATATATATATATATATATATATATATATATATATATATATATATATATATATATATATATTAGGGCGGGTTAAATTTTTTTTTTGATGGAGCGTATAGCAAAAACCTAATCTATAGGTGATTCTGAGAAATTTTGCTCAAGAGACCGTAGCTCTAAGTCGGATTTGGAGCCCCCCAAAATTTCAAAATATATATACATAGAATAATTTAATTAAATTCGTCATAAAATCGGATAGCATTATAGTAGATTTCTCAATCTGGGCTTGTTTGAAAGGTATTTTTATCACCTTTCAGAATCTGTATTGATACCAATATTTTTTTATTTTTAGTAGAGATATTAAGAATTTTTTGTCGAAAAATAGCCTAAAATGAACTTTTAACTAATAAATTCTGAATTTTCTTTTCTTTTTATTCAATTTATTTTTAAATATTATTCTTGACCTATAATTTAATGTTTTAACGTGGTAATATTATTTTTTAAGGTCCTTTTTACTTTCCATTCGATGAGTTTTCTTACGACTTTCTAATGTCACTGCCATAACTCCTTCACGATTCTTTTCTATAACTCGTTTTGAAACATTCGTTAATAATTGTACATGTCTTTCTGTTCCTTGTATGTGCATTGGAATTTGTGGATCAGCCAGTGGTGGTTCAACGAAATCTAAGTATTCTACCAAGTGATCATATGGAATCTGTCGAGTAAATGCTGGTTCTAATAATATATCGTCGTTATTCATATCAACCATATTGACATAATCAGTAGCATTGAAATTTAAGATATATTTTTTGTAAACTCTGAGTTTAGTTGGATCGTACAATTTTTCTCGATAGTGTAAAATCTTTTTGATAGCTCTATCCCGTACTGCTTTTCGATCATCAAATAACATTGTTAATAAGATATTTTCTGGATGTGCGTAATATGAGTTGTTTTGAATTACACCATCTACAATATTACGAAAGTTTGGTTGTAAGTGCTTCTTGGTTCTCGGGTTGTGAACCGCGTTGTAGAAATCTTCCCCGAAGGGTCGCTTCGACGTTTCGGCAGAGTCCCATCTGCCATCTTCAGGAAGCTCTTCTAGGTCTCGCTGACTTAGAAGAACTGACGTTCGGAGTTACTCGTTGATCCTTATATTCCGGTTTGTCGTTGGGGTTGACTACGCTCGACTGCTTCTTACTTCGGCTCCTGGTTAATGGACCTTGGTGTGTGATGACCTGTAGCGGTTCCTGGGGTAGTTCCTGTGGCGCTGTCCTTTGAACACTGCTTGAACTGTATTGTTGTAATACTGGTCTCCATGTTGCAGGCAATCGTTGGGCATCATCTCGTGTGTTGAGGATTTCTTTCCGTTTCTCTATTTCTATTGCCTCCCGTATTATTCTGCTGGTGAACTGTTCAATGCTAGCTATTGTCCTTGTATTGTCGAAGTCGATTCTGTGTCCTGTGTCTAAGAAATGGCTAGCCAATGACGATGACGAATCTCTTTGTTTTACGGCGCGACTGTGCTCTTGTTTACGGACATCGATGCGCCTATTGGATTGACCGATGTAGGTCTTCTCGCAGTTTCCACATGGTATTTCGTACACTCCCTGCGTTTCTAATGGAATTTTCGTTTTTGGATTCCTCAGCATCGTTTCGATCTTCCTGTACGGTCTGAAAGTTGTGTCGATGTTCTCAGATTTAATTTTTGCACATAATGAAATATCTTTAAGAGCTGCTTGAAAACGGGAATACGAAATAGTATATTAAAGACCCAGGGGGGGAACCTCAACCACCTAGTGGCGCGCACAATAAGAGACCGTGGACCAAAATAGAGGGTGGGCCATTGGTTAACTCCCTGTCACCGGGAAAAAAGATTGTTAAACATCCCGGTGAGCCTCTGACGTCGGACGGAACAAACGGTAAACGAAAAAAGCAAAGAAAACGGGTTTTGAATATCGGAACATGGAATGTACAACGTTTTAGAGGAAAATGGAAGATATATGATTGGAAGTGGAAGGAATAAAATAGACATTATAGCACTAACAGAAACGAAAAAAAGGGTAACGGCATGGAAGAATTTGGAAATACGTTCATATGTTTAGCGGAGTTCCAAAAGAGGAACGAGTACTAACTTTGCTAGTACATACTAAATTTACAGCCGGTATAACAAACTGGGAAACAGTTAATGGGAAAATTGTCACAATGAATCTTATTTACCAGGGAATTAAGATCTCTATCATCAGAGTATACGCCCCAAATCAAGACGCCCCAGATAACCAGAAAGAACAATACGAAGATATACTGAATGAGACTATACACAGAATGGGAAACCAACGAGAAATGATTATTCGGGAAGAAAGAACAAGGACACGGTCGTTGAAAAATTTGGGGAAGAAACAAGAAATAAAAATGGCTTATAGATATTTGCACCCAGCATGATCGCACTTATACGTGGACACAACCAACAAGAAAACTTAAATCAGTAATTGATTACATTATCATGAAACAACAAAGAAAATGAAAGTATCGGCCGTAAGAGTGCAGAGAGGAGCAAAGTGTGGAAGTGATCACCACCTAGTAAAATCAAAGATTTGAGTACCGTATACATATCACGTGAAAATAAATAATAAAGAAACGATTGAAGGAACTGAAAAAATTTACATCAACACATATATTAGGACTACATGTGGAAAGCACCAAATTCTTGTACCAAAGACGATTGGATCAGACCTTACACGAGGATTATGTAGAAGCACCATCTAGCGATTTATACGAACAGGAATGTTAAAAAGAGTCTGGTATATTTTTTTTTCTTTATGTTGGTCGCGGTTTGGTAGCGTATAACGTCAACGAAATGTCGGTTGTAACTAATAATCGTTGCATTGTTTTTGTTGCACCATTCTTCGATATTTTTATATTTTTGTTCCTATTGAGAACGCTACTTGTGTGGAAGTAAATTCCTGCGAAAATATCCCTAAATGTTGAAGTACTTAACAAAGTTTATTTTTTCACGTAAAAATTGCGCAAAATAGAAAAAATAGTATAAAATACTCGTACAGGAGGCTATTCAGGGCATTCGTCCGTTGAGGCCACTCGCATTCGGCTCACGGCTGAATTTCGGACTCATGCCTGAAACAGTGCCCTCTGTAACTTGTCTTTTAATGTTCTATTTTGTACATGGACCTATTTTTCAAATATCGAACAGAAGGACAATGTTTTGCATGTCCTGCCATTCGACAGAAAAATCGTAAAATAAGTTCAATTGCCAAAAGTAAACGAAAAACAACGACAGAATGTTTTATAATTCCTCGGATTGTTTTATTGTTTATGCACGATTTGTAAAATTGCAGATCTCACAATTTTCTTGAAAACTATTGTAAACTTGGCTACCTTACCTACATTTAGAAAAAATATCTTAATAATGTGCGCATCCATCATACAGCATACAGATATTAGTAGCAGTAAGTCGTAATTATATATGGTTTTCTCTTATGGGATCACTCTGATGGTCAATGGCAGGTCTACTTATTTTGGTAAACCCTGCCTAGGTGACTTTTTAAAGAACTCCCGTATGGAATTTGTCTCCTACATTTGTACAAATCTGTGTACAAGAACCCAAAGTGTACACATTTTTCTAAGAATTATTTCTACCAGATATACGTTAGCTCCCATGGAATAACATAATACACAATATTTTTTTCTCGAAAAACGTATCCTAACAACTTTTAGTTTAATAACGAATTCTCGGGATTCTACAAAATTATTTCTTTTCATGTATATGTTTAGTTGTAAGGGAAGAAAGCAACTTGATTTTTGCATGACCTACTCCTATTGACAACTGTTTCATTTCGCAACATTTTACGTTAGTGGTGACGTAAGGAAGAAGCTTAATTTTTACAGTCCATTCTGCGATAAAATAACTCGAAGTTCTTACAAGGGTAGTTTATCAACAAATCGTTCTTTGCTTTTATGGCTTGAGCAATAGTTAAAAAAAAATAAGTTACATCCTTCAATATAGGAACTATTATAAATCTGGTTATAAATACTTATAATACCAGAAACTTTATCTCATATTAATTATAAACTTGTGTTAATTTATTTGTGCATTTCTACTGGTGTGGTTCATAAATTCGTTCGTTTTTATTAGAGAGGATGTAAACATTTAAACAAACGAATATTCTTCGAAATAAAGACCATTGCAACCAATGGTTCGAATAAATCTGTATAGATGAAAAATGTTAACGTAAGAATAGTAAATGTATCGCAACAATATGAAACGAATTACAAATGACCGCCTCCATATTCTAAACTAATCCCGTATACTCTGGATTATAAATTGTAAAGATAGTGCTGCAAAAATGCAAAGTAACAGCAGCCAACGTGTTTCAAATGGACCTCATTTTTCTTTGACTGCGAAATGACGTCGGTGTGTCTGTGTGCCTGTACGCACTGTAGGGCCCCAAACCATGAAAGCTAGAGCCACGAAACTTTAAACTTACGATTTGTATATAGCAAAGAAGAGAACGTCGTATTTTTAAAGAAATATCTCAACCAGAAATGATAGTTTACTCTTATCAACTCTTTTCTTATCTCGAAGACGATGCGAGTTATCCTGTGAGAGGTGTAAATATTAAAATTTTAAACAAGTTTCATTTGAAAAGTTTTTTCGAAAAATGTATTATAACTGAGTTCGTAAGAAAGTTCAGTGCGGACCACTGCAGATTTTTAATATCGTATGGTCGTAGAAAAAGTACAGTGTGCAATACGTGCGTGCAGATTTTTTAAAATCCACGTCACGCACTTGATTCACAATATACTATTTGATAATACTTTAACACTACGAAAATTTCATGACTAAATTTATGCGATAATATGTGAGCAAAGCAACTACTTGGTACGATCGATTCTTTTGGGAAAACAATTAGGAATTTACACTATCTTTGATTTAATAATAATCAAAATGTAATTATTAAATTATAAACTTTTTTGAGTAACACTAATGATTTTAAAGCACTATATTGCCAATAAACGTGAAAAGATTGACGATTCTGTTATGTTCGTACACAATAGGTAACTGGAGATTTTTAAAGAGCTTAGAAATATTACACATAATAAAGCTCAAAGCACCATTAGAGATAGCCTGGTACGATCAATACAAGGTATGAGTGGGACATGAAACAATGGAATTGCAGTAAAAATTGATGGACGTTATTTCTGACATGTTTTGGCACATATTAAGTATTTTCAGTCAGTGTATTTGGAAAGAAATGTTTAGTAACCAGTTATTAATGAATATCATATATTGATACAACATATAAAGTAATATCTGATAGCTAGCTAGGCATTATTTCCATTGCTAAATAAATATCACTAATTAACGGGTTGCAGCAGAAAAATTGTCAACTCATCGTTTATCGTGAGTTCGATATCATCTTCACTAGAAAGTACAAGAGGCGCACGACATCGATATTTAACACAACTCTCAGAAATACACGAGATAACACTCAATTATAACCCGTTTACCCGTTAGATAAAATTATATGCCTCCCCACACAAGTGCGCAAAGTTTGAATAGAAGTTGTCTATTGCTGGAATTTCTCAATCCCAAAACACGAAATTCGGCAATCCCGATTGCGTTCCGGTGTTTTTACTTTCTTATACATTATGTATAAGTAAGTATAGGAATCATGAAAATTTTCGAACTCGAGATTTCAACGGATATACACGTTTTGAGGTCCCCTGAATCGTTTCTGACTATTTTCGGAATGACGTCTGTGTGTGTGTCTGTGTGCGCTCTAGCGACCAAACGATTATAGCTAGAGCTCTGAAATTTTAAACTTAACATTTGTATGTAGCAAGGAGGAAACCGTCCTATTTTGAGCGCAATCTCTCAACCGGAAGTGATGGTTTACTCTTATCACCTTCTTCCATATCTCGAAAACGGTATTATTTCATTAACCGCGAGGTAGACGATGAATATTAATAACAGCGATAGAGGTCAATTTAATCGTCGAACTTTTTGTGAGTTCAGAGTAGGAGATGCGCCGATTTCGCGAATTTTTCGATTAATCTCGTCCACTTACCGCCCGTATCGCTATCGACAAGGTTGAGTTTTAATTATTGTTCGTTCATCAAGTTTTGTGTGTGAGCACGTTGCTCATTTTCGAGTTGAACCGAATCTTGAGATTGACGATCCATCGATATCGAATATAACCTGCCGCTGAACTACACTGTATCGTAAATCACCAACTAATATTGGCGCGATTTATTACTTCACGGACTTACCCGTTGGCCTCAGTTTCACCCCAAAACTCCCTATCGTCCGAATTAATTTGGGTTCAAAAGATTTCATCGGCACGTGAAACCAGATACGCCTTGCTTCGAACCAATATTGAAGTTTCGCGTCACGCCATTAGAGGGCACGAGTGAACCCAGAAAGACAACCTAGTGCGCTATTTGGTTTGACAATATTTGAAAAATAATGTCTCTGAAGCCAAAGAATTCTTTATTTTTAATTCATTATTACAATTTAGTCACAGCAATGTGGTAGACAGGGTTTCGCCTTGTCAGTGTTCTGTTGTCAGTGGTTCGTTAGGAGTGATTGGCTCGCGCCAGGGAGTTTTGATGGCCACTACATGTAAAAATATTTTGACAACTCAGGTTCTTGGTAATCGCTACTGACGAAGTATAATTGCACAGAAACCATATTGTCTAGCGATCCACCAGTTAGTCTTCAAGGACTAGTTTAATTAATGTTCACAACACCTTTAAGGTGTAAGATAAGTAGTTGTTTAGTCACAGCAATGTGTTAGACAGGGTTTCGTCTTGTTAGTGTTCTGTTGTCAGTGGTTCGTTACACTACATGTAAAGATATTTCTTCAACTAAGGTTCTTGGTAATCGCTACTTACGAAGTGTAATAACACAATAAACAATATTGTCTAGCGATCCACCAATTAGTCTTCATGGAAGGTGTAAGATAAGTCCATCTTTCTCGTGCCTTAAACAACTTTTTGTGGATAAAATCGACTTTATTCACTTATACCATAAATAGCTATTTGTATATATGTGTTATTGGCTATGGTATATATGGTATATTATGATATTGGTAAATGCAACCAATCAATATTAAATATTTTATATGTCTCTTTCATAGGACGATCGGTATTTATTTTTTCTTTTAGGTACAATGTTATATTTAATAAGTTAGTTATAATATTTTCGCCAAAATTCGGAATTAAATGGTAAAAAAAACTACACTAAAATTAGAATCATATACGTTACATACAGAGTTAACTAAGAAGTAATTTGAGGATTTGTCTCATTTTTGTAGGTCAAAAGCAGTGATTCTATGTAAATGAAAGCCATCATCAAATTATTTCTAATCCTAGTTTATGTAATGTATATAAATCTAATTCTAGTCTAGTTTTTTGCCATATTATTTGTTAACTTGACCAATTAATTTTGCAAAACTATTAGTACTAATTTTGCAATTTACTGAAATATCCACTTTCGTAAATTGAGGAAAAACTCTATGACATTTGCGGTGTCAATTTATTACAATAATTTACAGAACTTAGCACACATCACACATTGTGACCGACTTGTCGGCCGATTCGATATACCTTTGTAAATCATGTTCCCTCTAAGTAATTTTCTAACTCGTCGGTCTAGACGACAAAAACCGCCTCCGTTGTTTTTTTGTTAGGGAGTCTTTGAATTGTACTGTGGTCAAAATGTATTGATTTTTAAGTTAGAATCCCCAAGTTAACTGCTCAAGTTTATGCGACTGTATCAATTCACTCTAAACTAGACTGTATAAAGATTGAGTGGTGCTCAATGGGTGCGTCACACACATGTTCAGCTAGCATCAATCGCTGAGGTGGGATTCGTGGCGCCAACGTGCTTTTCGACAGGGTATCGCAGAGGACCCTGATATTATAGCAGCTTATGTATTAATGGCCGACTAAACTAAGTGAAAGTAACATTAAATAAAGAAAATTGTAACAATTTATGTATAAGTGTAAATAGAGGTTATGTCAATCGTTTATATCTTGTATATCGGAACAAAATTTATAGCCATACCTTATAATTCGTAAACTTCGAGTCCAAAATACATAGCACTAAATATAGACATCCATTACAATCATGGTAACCGCGTTAGTAACAATATTTTACCTTTTGGACCAATGACGTGCCTGTCGACCAGGTAACAAATAATATACTATCGAAAATAACAAGGACAAAAAGAAGATTCCGAAGAGAGTGAGTCGCGTCGATATCGCTCCAGAGTATAAACGAACATTTATTTATCTCAACCCTCTAAAATAAAAGTAATTAATTTATAAACTGCAAGATTAAGTGTTAAACTCACCTGATAGTGGAAAAATCAATGAAAAAATCTATATCGGATCAATACAACCTCAAGTGATCAACGGTACGGAAATCCTAAAATCTTCAACGGGGACCCGATCCGGAAGGCCTAAGCAGAGCTCCAGTACCCAGCAGCATCGGAACGTTGCAACTTTTTGGCCGATTCTGCGTCATTCCAGGAGTGCGTTCGGAAATCTCGCGCACAAATTGTAACAGGTCGGAAATAGAATTTAAGAACTTACACTTTTGCTTAGTTAAATTATTATTATAAACACGTTCAATTACATCACCTACACCTATTTAGTTGTTAGAATAAGATATTGCGCCGTAGTTAATATTGCGTACGTGACCTGCCAAGCGTCTGTTACCCGCTAGCTGTTGCTTAGCAACGTAAACTGTAAGATATATGGTCAATTGCAGATACCCCTATAAGGAGAATCACATGTTAAATAAATAGATCGATTATCAATATTTAAATTGACTGCGTATTTATTCGAATTCTTCCAACCCGCGGCGTCTCCCCGAGATTAAGAGTACTCTTCAATGCTCTCAAATAACACCTATACACCCACATATTAACGATAAACACAACATTACACGTTATATACACACACACACAACGCAACAATATATATATATATATATATATATATATATATGTATGTATATATGTTATATATTATATTATATTATTATTATTAATTGCGGCGGTTATAATAAAGAATTCTTTTGGCGCCAGAGATTTGGTTTATCAAACTGAAAAATTACAATTGACGGAAAATATGATAACGGCAGGCGTTCGAGACATAAGATGCGGTTAAAAAAAATTGCCAAACGAAAAACGCACCATGTTAGATCTCTATAAATTACTCGTGACCTCTACGGCGCGAAGCGAAACTTCAATACCGGTTCGAAACAAGAGTACAAAAACTTACGAAGTTCGTTCGCGGTTCGGTGCGGCCCACAGTGGTCGGAGCGCGGAAAAAAGTCCAAATCATGAAAGTACGAATTTAATTTTTTTTTCTTTTTTTTCTTGAAAGTTCAATAAATGAACTATCTTTTGGTGCAAGCATTTTAAATTTGGTTGATGTTGTCATATATTTAGACGCGATCAAAGTTCATCAATGGCTAATGTTCTCTAAATTGTAAAAACTTAATCCAAATTCAGATTTAAATATTAACTAAAGTGTTACATTTGGAAAAGTTTTTTTTATTAATTCTAAACTAGGTATATATAGATCTTCAATTGTACAAAATAATAATAAAATTCCACCACTTGGTTAGCTGAAATTAAATCATTTACGCAATGATGTTCGTGCAAAGTTAAAATGGAACACTTTTAGAGTTATAAAGTGAGCTCCACGACCCTCCACGTAACAACTTATATGAGGACGTAGGTTATAATCTTGGCTATTGTCTCACAAAAAATCGTTTGCGGATTCTTGCGATCTTCGCTGTAATGAGCATTAACATTTGTCGGCGCGTTGTCCCCAGGATTACGCGCGACCGCCCAATGTGGTCTGAGACTCTATTTACGTGAACGATAAAGTAATGATGCAATTACGGTTCATTATTATAATTGATGGAATATATTCTGCACATAGCTTATAATTTGGTTATATAATTTGGCTTGTAGATATAGTGAAACAAGGTGTTGGAACAATTAATGACGGAAATACTAGACGATTTTTCAACAATCCGGAAAAAGTGCAGAAAAAACAGGAGTGAATGAAAATTTTGTCAAAAAATTGGGAACAATTTTGGAAGTTATCTTAGGTACTGCTGCAATTGACGCAGAAAAATTTGGAAAAATTTGAAACAACAGTGGTAGCTGTAGAAAAGTACGAATGGTATAAAATGCCATCAAGTGTACACAAGGTTCACGGGCAACAGATGTGCTGCTTTTCCCATTTGTATGAAGAATGCAGAAATAAAGATTATAAATGTTACCGAATACACCACTCAAGAAAATGTAGCCGAATAGCCGCAAACGAAGATGTCATGCATATGATATTTCTTCAGATCCTGTTGTTATAAATTTAAAACCAGATCCACGGAAAAAAATAGATCTTTGGGAAGAAGCCAAACAAATGCACTCTGATCCATAAGGAAAATTTTAATCTACCACTGCGGAAGTGAATATGATTCGCGTAGCACCTGATCTTCTTCATGCCGCTGGCGATATGGTAAGAGAAGCATTTTTGTTATTTGTATTATGTGCAATAATACTTGTATTTATAGCAGCTATAAATTCAAATTTGAAATTTAAATATTTATGCATTTTTACCCATAACCCTGTGCACAAAAGCTACATATTATGAAATTTCTAATACCTATTATAAATTCAAAACGCAAATTTTCATAAATTCTAATGAGAAATAATATGTAGTTGCTTTGGAAAAAAAATTTTTGGAATTGATCGAGTACTTTTCGAGATAATGAATTTTTTCCGCGCGCCCATAAGACCCGGACCACTGTGCGCGGCCTCGCGACGGCGAGGTGTAGTCGGCTTCGCGCGTACCACGTGCGGGTGAAATATTCGGAAACCCAAATTAGCTCGGAAAATACGAAGTTGTCGGAGCGAAATCTGCGGCCAACGGGAACCAAATCGGTACCAATATTACTTTGGAACCCACAACGGTGTTGCGATTAAGCGGCGGGTTGTATTCTCTACCACAGATGGCGTTTTCCAAAATCGTAAAACAGCAGATTCTATCCACCGCGAAAATGGGCAACGTGCTCACACATAAAAACTCTTTTTGACGATAATAATAAACTAAACCTTCTCAATAGCGATAGGGATACTAGTGGTAAGTGAACGAGAATATCGAAAAATCGAAAAAATCGCAAAACCCGGTACGACTCCTACTCTGAACTCGCAAAAAGTTCGACGATGAAATTGACCTCTAATCGCCGTTAACAATATTCAACGTCTAACTCGCGGTTAAAGAAATATTCTTAAATTTAAAAATAATGAAATTGCAAAAGGGTTAAGTAGAATTACAAGGGATTGAATTAAAATAAGAAAAATTACTATTTAAAAAAGGTACACAGAAGGTTTGAACCTTGACCACAATGTAATATGTCGCCAATCGTTCGGACGAAAATGACTAGCAGTGCGAACCAACATTTCTATGAACAATGGGGGAAAATAGTGCGAAAATTTTCATAAAGGCAGTACGAAGCGATATATTGGTAAATTTAAAATAGAACGAAAAGGAAATGCGGGAAGGGAGGATAGAAAAATTCGGGACGGAACGTGATCCTGAGTTACGGGATGATGTGTCTTGTCAAATATGAGAATAAATTTTATATATATATATATATATATATATATATATATATATATATATCTGCTTCTTGGTTCTCGGGTTGTGAACAGCGTTGTGGAAATGTTCCCCGAAGGGTCGCTTCGGTAGAGTCCCATCTGCCATCTTTAGGAAGCTCTTCTAGGTCTCGTTGACTTAAAAGAACTGACGTTCGTAGTTACTCGTAGATCCTTATATTCCGGTTTGTAGTAGGGGTTAACTACGCTCGACTTCTTCTTACTTCGGCTCCTGGTTAATGGACCTTGGTGTGGTGGGCGTGCGATGAACTGTGTTCATGAACGTTTCGCCTCGTTTATTGAGGGCTTATCAAAGCCTATAGGGTAACAATAAACAAAAATAATTTTAATGTAAAAACAAATTTCTAGTAAGTACTTACACGAAAATTTTAGATTATAAGAAAATTGAAACATTGCAGAAGCATAACACAGAGCGACGAATGACAGGATCGAAAGTTATGATATAAAAACAGCACTACATAATTACATTTAGTTTAAACAAATTAAAAGTTTGTAACGTCTAAGTCGTAAATCTCGTTGCAGCCATTGCAACTGTCGAAGGTCAAATTCTGCGATTTTGAACCTTGGTAACAACATATTGCTATGAATTAACCTTGATTTTTTTTTTATTTAGGAAATAACTCACAACTATATAATTTTTTGGTCAAAGCTATCATTTTGCTCAGGTTTGGTCAGGTTAAATAATACAACGATATTTTAAATTAAAATAATATATTTTCCAAAATTAAATTCTCTAAATTCTCCAAATTAATATACAATATTATATAAATTCCCTTATACGCGTTTAAAGGTTTACCGTCAACAAGTTCTCGGTGCCTGTTAAAAAAAAAAACAAAATTCGTATACGCAAATTATTTACACATGCCGGGTATGGGCAAGAAATGCTGCGCGACTCCGATGCGTTGACCGGTCCGTCCTTATCATAATCTAATCCCGCGTCAATATTTGTCTTATTTCTCATGCATATTCTGATTTTAAAACTATTTGTTGTGAAAAATTCTCTCTGTGCTCAATAAGTTGCAATTTAAGTTTATTGAAACAATTTGTAATTAATTTTCTTTACTTGCTAAACAAATCGCAAATAATATTTATTGATACAATTTGTTATTATTTTATTTATTTGCTCAACAAGTTGCAAATTTATTGACACACTTTGTTAATATCTTTTTATATTTGCTTAACAAGTGCAAATAATGCTTGTTGATACAATTTGTTATTATTTTGTTTATTTGCTCGACAAGTTGCAAATTTATTGACACACTTTGTTAATATCTTTTTATATTTGCTTAACAAGTGCAAATAATGTTTATTGACACAATTTGTTATTATATTTTGTTATTTGCTAACAAGTGCAAATAAAATTTATTAATACAATTTGTTATACCCTTTTATATTTGCTTATCAAATGCAAATAAATTAACACCTTATAACCTAACATAATTCATTTTAAATTTATATTTTGCCAAACAAGTTGCAAATTATTCCATTTACCGCTTATCTAGCCATTTGGTTGCCCTGTATTCAGGCACCATCAATAAAATATTAGCAAATTTAAATATTCTTACCAAATTTTCTGCCTCCGGCTGGTCACTGGATCGAACTCTCTCTGCTTCGGGCTGGTCGCTCGCTCGGACTCGAACTCCTTCTTTGGTTGGTCGCTTCGTGGAACTTCTCTCCCTTCCGCATCGGGCTGGTCACTTCGTTGACCTTTCTTCTTCTGCCTTGGGCTGGCCGCTTCGTTAAACTCTTCGTAATTTTCCGTGCATCGGCTTTTATAGCCCAGTCCCTACTTTCTTTTCCCCACACGTGTCTACATCCCTGCTCTTGCTTTACCAGGTGATCTCCCTACCACCCGTATTCCTTCTCGCCATAATTTTAAATAAAATTAATTTTTCTATTTACAAATAAATTATTCTTATAAAATCAAATTTAAACAATTTCTTCCTTTTTCACTTTATATGTAGCAATTTCACGCACAAAGCAAAAATATGAGTTTCAAAAAATATTATACTTATCTTTCTTTTATATTTTAATAAAAAACACAACAATATATTATGCGCCTAAATGTCCCTCACTCCTTCTTTGTAAAAATTTTGTATAAATGTAATTTCTTCTTAGTTTGTTCTCACTTGACAATGACCGTAAAAAGTCGAAACTTAAGCCGTGTAGTGTTTGTTTGGATATATATTCATTAGTAATATATATTTTTAACAATAAATTATTTGTTGTATAAACGTTGTCATTTGTTTTATTTCATCATTCGTAATTCTATTCTAATATTTTACATACCTTATCTAAATTATATGACAAACATGCTTATTTATTCAATTATTTACATGGAGTTATTATTTGGAGCAATATTAAGATGTCGAATCTCTCTACGCGGTTCGTTCTAAAAGTTCTACTGTCGTATATATATATATATACATATGAAAAAAGGTTTTAACGCGGGAACAAAGATATATGAAAGGGAGATTCTTGGGCATACACCCGCATGGAAACACGCACGTTTCTTTCTTCCATTCTAATTTCTAATGAGTTTTTAGTCTAAATCTGAATTCTTATATTTTATAATATTAATCAAAGCTTGATTTTCTACTGAAAAATATTTTACATTGGTTCATTTGGTTGGCATAAAGTAAGGAAATGAGATGTACTGACCAACTTACAATTATATTTGTAGAAACGTAATACACAGTACCTACCATATTGCCAAGATCGTGAAATTTAAAGTATATATTTTTCTGATTTTTGTACATTTAACATGCACTGTTGCACTACGTGTATTTTTACCACTTATTTCGCTATTTCATTGCTCAAAAATAGTGAATATTGGCATATCCGTATTTCACAAGAATCCGCTGATTGTGGGTTTATCTTGTATAAAATGCAAAAGATTAGAACATTGTATAAAGTAATCCATATTACGCAACCCTTACTTAAATTCTTACAAGTTAAGAAAAATTCAAATAATTACTCATTATCTATCACATGAACGTAAATATTATAATAAGTTGATACTCTTAGTCACAAAATGATTAAGAGTCTTCGTATCTTATACGAAATCAGCGTAATAAGTAATTAAGTGACTTCGAGGCGATGACATAAATGGTAAACAACGACTCGACGTAGGCGGACTTCTACAGCAAGCGATATTAATAATTCTTAACAACTTACATGCATATTTACAAAGTACGTAAATTGCATTTTTCAGTCAAATATTTCTTGCGGTCCAATATGGTTTAACGCCGATAGCTCGAGATTAAAGTTTGAGATTTATCACGGGTCACGTCGTTTTTGTATCTAAAATCTAAAAACTAGCATGAAGGCGGCGAGTTTCCGTTCACAAATCCAATCTTTACATGCCTTTCTACTCTGGATATGTTACCGTCTCCAGGGACGTAACAACGCCGTAAAACGTTTAAATTTGAACATTGATATATTCCCGTCCATTATATTGCTGAAACTGAAATAAAGTCTCTATTGTCTTGTATTTTTTACCCTAATGATAAATATAACTCGGTTCAGTATAAATCACATGACCTGAAAACGACAAATCCCACCTTGCCGAAAGGTCTAATAATCGTTCTACTAAGAAAACCCAATTAATTGCTATGTGATTGGTACATTAATAGTGGTAATAGATTACACCGCGAAAATAGGAAGAACGAAAACCAAAAAATGCATACATCAAGAGCAGTAGAAGAAGAGCTCATAAGCAAACAGAAATTAATATAGACGTAATGGTCATATACAAGTTCATACACGAAAGAGATCACAAACCAGTGGTAGAGAAACCAAAACCGAGGATAATATCAAGCTTTGATGATATGACACCCGCATGCCTGTATTTTCTATCACACTTTCCAAATAACCTCTACCTACGAGTATTTATACCGTAAATTTATATTTAGATCTGATGTTCATACATGCATACGAGAACTAAAAATAAAGTTTTACTTGCACCGCCAGCAGACCACCTTGAGTTATTTAAAAATAATATAGTCAGGTGCTATAATGCTATACCTCTTGACCTGACAAATTTATGTGTGATTTTATGATCTTTCTTAAGGCGACTGCGTGAGATATTTTTTCACAGCCAGATTTGTTATTGATTGACATGGATGCTCAGGTTTTTTGTTTTTTTTTTGGGTTTTATTCTTTGCATTGTTTTTCATTTTCATTTGGTCTCTACTTGTCTAGTTTTGCTTCGTCCAAATTAGTTTAGTTTAGTACAGTTTAGCTAATAATGTATTTAGAGTACTTACGGAAGATCAGTTGGATGCTTCGTGTTCAGCTGATTTTAGTATCCTTTGGCCACAAGAGCACACAGCTTGGTTTTTTCATTTTTCTATATTTTATGTACAAAACTGATGTCTTGACTGTGTTCAATAAACATTACCATCATTATTATTATTATTATTCCGATAGACGGACACTATGTCATTTGCCGCGGATGCAACGCGGGCTACCATTTCGTGTGCTCTTTGTTGGCGAAAACCTACAAAGCTATGTACAAATCTAAAAAAGAGATTTGGCGAAGTGTCGCTTGTAGAAACAGAACAACTGAGCAAGATGTAACGGAGACATTGGGAAACTCGGCGGTTCTGGGGGCAATTAGTGAATTAAAAAATATGTTCGTCAAGTGAAGGAGACATTGAAAGATTAATATGAAAAATAAGAAAATACATACACAACAAATAATTAAATAGAAATAATTATGGATAGTGATTTTATAAACATAAATGTCGAAACAAATTATAATTATGCTGACAACTTAGATTCATGGTTGTCGTTAAACCGTAAAGGGTTTACAGATAATAATTTTACATTAATTCATTTGAACATTAAATTTTTGCCGTTACGTTTTGAGAGTTTCTATGCAAGTATTAAAAATTCGCTAGAAAATCTAGATATTATCGTAGTAACTGAAATTATGAACTGGAATTATGAACTAATACTGGAATGTGCAGGATTTGAAAGGTGTATCTCTGGATTTAACAGAAAGGAATTACACAATTCTGCATTGACTGGATCCTGCATTGATCATATTTTCATTAGGGTTTTTTTTAAAAGAAACAATAGCGCGATCATTACAACAAAAATTTCCGACCACTATATAATCATATGTTCGATTGATAAAGAAATGACAAGTGGTTTCAGGCCTGTAGAGGAAAAATACAAAACAATCGTTGATTCGACAACATTCAAGAAACTCTTAATTAGTTCCTTGAGTGTTGACGAATTCATCCACTCTTACAGTTCGGAGATTTACGAGCGAATGGTCAATGATTACAACACAGCTAAGGCCAATTCGACATACGTGGTAAAAAGTGCCAGACGATCGAGGCCAAAAAACCATGGATCACTGCAGCCATCGAGGATAAATGCAGAGAAAGGGACAGAATCTTCAGACTGTGGAAGAAATGCGACGTTAGAGATAAAGAACGGGTTCGGAAACAATATAACTATATAAGATACAGGCTGACGGATATAATCCGAACCGAAAAAGGACATACTACCACACTGTATTTGACAGCATGAAATGTGACATGAAAGGGACATGGCGTCAAATTAATGAGGTATTAGGAAAGCAAACAGGGAGACCTGAAAACAACTTAGAGAAATATTTAAATGACACACCGGCTAATATTGCTAATAAATTTGCAATTACCTTCTTAGAACAGGTGGATAAGCTACTTCACGGATGTGATAAACTAGTAAGTGAAAATATCACAGACCACACAAGACAAACAACCCGACAACATTCAATGTATATCCCGGAGGCACCGTTGCAGGAAATTGTGTACATCATTTTGAAATGTGATCAAAAAGACACCTGGAGGAGATTGCATTAGGATGGGGAATATAAAAAATTTAATCGAATATTACAGTCGTCCTATTCAAAGGTTTATTAACTGGTCAATTAAAAATGGAAAAATTCATGTCAGTTTAAAAACTGCTTCAATCACACCAATATACAAAGCAGGTAGTCACTCGGATTTAGAGAACTACCAACCAATCTCAATTTTACCGGCGATAAATAAAATCACAGAAAAATATGTTGAGTCTAAATTATGGGAATATCTGAACAAATACAATATCATAAATTGCCACCAATATGGATTCCAGAAGAATAAAGGAACCACATATCTACTCAAGTCTTTTTCGAATCTGATCAATACCAAACTGGGTGAATGTATGCACATAATGGTGCTGTATGTGGACTTCTCCAAGGCACTCGATTCCATATACGATAATATATCTGAATCATGGGAGTGATGTGGAAATGGCTTAAATACTATCTATCAAATAGACAATTTATGGTGAAAATTGACGGTGAGAGAAGTGCTCTAAGGACAATGAACCAAGGAGTTCGCCAGGGTAGTATATTGGGGCCCTTGCTTTACCTGATTTACGTCAATTATATATGATGTTCCGTGGAACACTCCAACTATTTCCTATTTGTGGACGATACTGCACTGGTCTCAATCCACAAAAATCCCGATACTGCAATGAACAGACTTTGATAATTTTCAGAAATGGGCACATGACAAAGAACTTAAGATAAACTTAAAAAAGACCAAACTAATGTACATTGCATCGCCACATACGCCTCGATCGACTAATCTAAAGTTGACTTTTCACTATTGAATGTCTTCATAAGGGAACGTACGACTGTTCGTGTGACGGGGTGCTTGAAGAATTCAAGGAGCACAGATATCTGGGTGTGATAATTGAAAACAAATTTGTCTGGAAATCCCAGGTTTGGGAACTGGTAAAGAAGCGCATGTGCTGTACTACCTGCACTGGTTCATGTCGGCTAACACACTAAAATTATCTATCATTCCCTGGCGGAATCTTTATTCCTCTACGGAATTACAATATGGGGCCAGGCAGCGGACTCTCACATTAATTTGGTACAACGAGTATAGAACAAGATGGTAAATACCACTAAATACCACTGTAGAATCGGAATCAACTTCGTTTAGAAATGCCAACATTAGCTCTTATAGGGAAACTAGGGACCAGGGGTACGAAACACGCAAGAATATTCAGAGTGGGTGCTTAGTTCCAAGAATGGTAAACAAATACAGTGATCGGAGCCTGGAAGTTGGGGTGCCGAGACTGTTCAATCAGTTACCGCAGCAGTTAAGAAACCTTAATACATGGACATCGGTGAAAAATTAAATTAAAGAATGGCTATTACGTATCATACTGTTTAGTTACTTTGTCTTATTATTAGAATTTTTGTTAGTTTTGTTGTTTCTATTATATTGGATAATAAAATAATAATGATAATAGAGGACAGCTGTCATCTTAGCGACTCTACAGCTTTTGGTGGAGTGGCTGTGATGTAGCACTGGAGTGAAGGAGGAGTTGGGGCAAACAAATTGAAGAAACAAATTATTATTATTATTATTATATAGTGAAATGTGAAATGATAAAAAATGATAAAAAAATGGAGGGAGTTTCGCGACGTCGTTCCGGTCCGAATTTCTTCCTAGGGAACTCCTAGGTCCTGGTGAAATCTTCAAGTTCGAAATTTTGACTCGGCGTTTATCTTCACGTGTACATATACACACACATATATGGAGCACCCGAAAAAGATCAAACCATAAGAGAGATGAGACTGTACAACTCCAAAATATATTTGCTTAAGCACCATGAAGGATACCGTTGAGTTTGTTCGTTAGGGTTACACGATATTGCTCATAAGTTAGCTCATTAGTTAATAACAGTCCGAGGAATTTTCCGGAATCCGATTGTATGATTGATTTATGATTATTCTTATAAGGGTGGATTTGTCTATTCTGCGGTTCATTGTGTAGAATTGTACAATTTGCGTTTCTTTCACGTTCAATGTAATGCCATTGTTGTGACACCATTCTCGTAATTCAGTAATCGCGTTTTGTGCAGTAGTAATTAAATTATTAGTGTTTGCTCCGACTATCAACATGCTAGTGTCATCTGCATATATTATTTTTGTCGCGGCATGTGAGGGATAGGTCAACGATTATTATAACAAATAGGAGTTGTCCAAAAATATTACACCCCTATGTTAAGCTAGAAGATCTTCCTTTAGACACAATCACACTAATTTAGGATCAAATCGAACAAGTAATTGGTAAAATTCGAACAGTCAAAATCGAACGTTAATATAGACACATGAATAAATGTGTGGTCAATGACCGGGAATTTAACATGAGATTCCAATGAACTTTTATGTTGAGTTAAGCGTCGTTTGAGTTGTTGACTAGTTTAGTGAATTTTAAATTATTATTGAAACTATTAAATGAATTAAAGACCAGATGCAGAAGGCATGGTGCAAATGATGTCATTGACATATTTTTTGAGAAAATGCATCCGAAAAAATAACGGAGGGATGACAATATGCAAGAGAGAATCCCAGCCGCTGTGATAATATAGGATTCCACCATAGCTAATGTAATTCGATTCAGAAATCCATAATCTTAATAAGTTCCCGATGGGGTATATTAATGATTTTTCTTTATGTTATTCCAATCTGCAGCGATAAATTCAACAACAAATGCTCGAGTACATTGGTAAGCCGAGATACTGCGTAAATACTGACAGTTATTTATGAATGCACCAAATTGAAAAGAGTCACTGGCGTTATGACAGTTATCATTGTTATATGACGAAGTTTCATTGAAATTTCATTGACATGTCCTGTTAGATTTTCCGTTACGTGTGAATCGAAGACATTATATATATATATATATATATATATATATATATATATATATATATATATATATAAAATATGTCTTGTCAAATCTGACAGCAATATGTAAAATTTACACGAAAGATGGTCTAATGTTACACCTCAATGGTGCAGTGAACATTACATAAAACAGGTCCATGAAGAATAACTGGTGGATCGCTAGACAATATTGTTTCTGGGTTATTACCCTTCGTCAGTAGCGATTACCAAGAACCTTAGTTGTTGAAATACCTTTATATGTAGTGGCCATCAAAACTTCTTGGCGCGAGCCAATCACTCCTAACGAACCACTGACAACAGAACACTGACGAGACGATACCTTGTCTAACACCTTGCGGAGAATAAACAAGAGACGACTGTCAAACGTCCGGTGTCAACATATAAAAGAATTGCTGCAATTAAGTTCAAAAACAATTCAAATTAAAAATGTGTCTTGTCAAATCTGAAAGCAAAATGTAAAATTTACACGAAAGATGGTATAATCTTACACCTCAATGTTGCAGTGAACATTAATTAACATTAATTAATACATCTTTCGTGTATATATATATATATATATATATATATATATATATATATATATATATATATATATAGTATGTGTTTTGTATTTTCTTTACCAGTTTCTGTATTAGGTATGTGGAGGTTATTGGGTTTTCTGGTAATAATTAATTAAACTAATGATTTTTTTTCCATTAACGTTTCGACTCTTATTTGAGTCTTCCTCAGAATTTTTTTTATTATTTTTCCTATATCGAAATCGAAATTACTCTCGTGCATTTCACATCCACATATCCACATATCCATCTTTTAGACCTTCTAAAGCCGTCGACGATTGAGTGTGGATCATTAAATGTAATCAACAAACATGGAACCAGATATCGTGCTTCTTATCTTGAATAAAAGGCAAGAACTGCTTGGTTTTACTTAAAATGAAGATGGATAGAAGCTAGCACACACACAATCGTCGACGGCTTTAGAAGGTCTAAAAGATGGATATGTGGATGTGAAATGCACGAGAGTAATTTCGATTTCGATATAGGAAAAATAATAAAAAAAATTCTGAGGAAGACTCAAATAAGAGTCGAAACGTTAATGGAAAAAAAATCATTAGTTTAATTAATTATTACCAGAAAACCCAATAACCTCCACATACCTATATATATATATATATATATATATTATATATATATATATATATATATATATATATATATGTATACTTATATATATTGAAAATGCGTCTTGTCAAATTTGACAGAAAAATGTAAAATTTACATGAAAGATGGTCTAATCTTACACCTCAATGGTGTAGCGAACATTAATTAAAACAGGTCCATGAAGACTAACTGGTGGATCGCTAGACAATATTGTTTCTGGGTTATTACCCTTCGTCAGTAGCGATTACCAAGACCCTTAGTTGTTGAAATACCTTTACATGTAGTGGCCATCAAAACGTCTTGGCGCGAGCCAATCACTCCTAACGAACCACTGACATCAGAACACTGACAAGACGATACCTTGTCTAACACCTTGCGGCAAGTAAACAAGACGACTATCAAATGTCCAGTGTCAACATATAAAAGGATTGCTGCAATTAAGTTCAAAAACAATTCAAATTGACATTTGATAGTCGTCTTGTTTACTTGCCGCAAGGTGTTAGACAAGGTATCGTCTTGTCAGTGTTCTGATGTCAGTGGTTCGTTAGGAGTGATTGGCTCGCGCCAAGACGTTTTGATGGCCACTACATGTAAAGGTATTTCAACAACTAAGGTTCTTGGTAATCGCTACTGACGAAGGGTAATAACCCAGAAACAATATTGTCTAGCGATCCACCAGTTAGTCTTCATGGACCTGTTTTAATTAATGTTCGCTACACCATTGAGGTGTAAGATTAGACCATCTTTCATGTACTTATATATATATATATATATATATATATATATAT
Source organism: Geotrupes spiniger (assembly GCA_959613385.1). Taxonomy (NCBI): domain Eukaryota; kingdom Metazoa; phylum Arthropoda; class Insecta; order Coleoptera; family Geotrupidae; genus Geotrupes; species Geotrupes spiniger. Next base: position 46,509,016 of record OY390732.1, read on the forward strand.
ATATATATATATATATATATATGTATTATATAATGTAGGTAATGTTATTATATTTGATTACAGTAGAATTGGTTGGATTTCTCTCTGTTGTAATATCTTCAAGAAAGTTATGCATTTTTTGGTCATAGTCATTTTTTACCATAACGACTGATACATTATCCTGTCTGATTTTAATGCCAATTACACTGGCTGTTCTTTAAAGGACAATTTTGTGTTATTAAACACCAATATGTTGTATATATTCCAAAATATTTATTTTTGTAAATAATTTTAGTAAATTTAGTTTATTTAGATTATCTCTTGTTGAGACTATAATGCATTCAGTTATAACTGCTAAAATTCTTTTAATGTTGATGTCATTTGTCTTGAATTACATTAGATTATTTATTGAATGTAATTAGTCTACTATCGGTGCCAAAGTAATAGTCCCCTGTGTTTATAGATGTATATAAAAGGAACCGCTTGGCGGAAAAAAGATATATACATTGTTACAACCAGCAGTCATTTCTACGTAACTTGTAAGTTCAAATTCTTGTGCACGGACGTTTAAGGAAGTGCAAAAAAGCATCCGATTTTTGCGATATCTAACGGATAGCCGATTTTTTTCCTACTTAATCGTTCGACAAAAAAAAATGAAACTTCGACTGGACGTAATGTGATATGTTGTGCACAGAGTGGAAGTTTATTTTTTCAACATTATACCTACTTTAGCTCCAAATCGAACTTTTCGTGATCTCTGTTATCTTCGTTGCAAGATATCGCACGGAAGTGGAACGTAGTTCTAAGGAAACCTCAACATGTGCCTATCACGAAATACGCATTGAAATTTAATTGTACCCATTATTTGATTATTGAGAGCGAGATACGTATTCCAATAAAGTTCGAGCATAGTTCCCCCCCGAATGGAGCGGTTTCGGTCTAGCGCTGTGTAATCTGTCAGGCCGGTACTCCAAACTTTTTTGGATTATTTTCAGAACTCATTTATTTAATTTTTTAGCAGCTTAAATAATAATCAGTCATAAAGGTAATGTAAAAAAATAGAATAGAAAGTAGAAATAATGGACGGTTACATATATAATAAAAAATACTACTATAGCTCAATCTGTCCTGTACTTGACGAATGAAAATAAATATAATAATAATAATGATGATATGTCCATATATTAAGATCGTATAATGAAACAATAAAATAATTTTATAAATATTTATGTTATAAATAATAAATACAAGTTCTACAGATTTTTCACACGTCGTGTGATACTTCGTAGTTAAAATTACTTTGTTTTGTCTATACACAAGCACAATCAAGCGAATGCTTTTCGCAAAACATTCTGACTTATTTATGTTTCTTGTACTGCATTTATTATCATTATTTACATCAATGTATATTCATTATCGTCTAGGTCGATGTGTAAGTAAAATGTGTCATGACTGCGGTCCATTATAAGAACGAAGGAATTCTTGACAAATCGGCATATTCATAATGTTATTAATAGTCGTATTATTTCGGTATAAAGTCTCTGAACAAAGTGGTTGTTTGGATTGGTTCTGGTCCTATAGTCAGATTAGTATTTTGCCTAAACCTTTGAATGGCGCCTATTACGTTACCCATGAATTGAGCAGAGTTGCTTATGGCAGATGACTGCCGCATTGGAATTGTTAGCACGACTTACCTTGTGTAACATCCTCTATGATGCAATGAGGTAACAAAGCATCCTCTGTATCAATTTCATAATTGCATTGTTTGTCATCATAACTATCACTATCATCATCATCGTCACCATCTCCTAAGTTAATTATAACGTGAGAGCAACGGAATTATGTTTTAGAGTTGGCCCTGGAAGTGGGAGATAGACATACAATGAATGTGTAATTTTAATTCAATAAAATAGTTCATTTAAACTGTCACTTTTTGAAGTATTGTAAAACAGTTTTTAATGAAATTTTAACACCATTTATGAACATGTTGCACGACGTCAAAGGAAGAGTTACATTGTGATGTCGGTGGTGGCCATATAACTCATCTTATTTGATAATTACTATTGGTTGTCATGTTTAAAATGTATTATTTAAAATTTTACTGCCAACATAACCTCAGTTTTTACAGCTTTGCATGCAGCTTGATTTCATCTAAATTTAAGTTACCGGTAAAAAGGTTGTTACACCTGTTAGTAACGGCGAGTAGATCTATTAATCTAAGACATACGCGAAAACTTCCAAAGCCCTCCCTGAATCACAATTCCGTTGCTCACACGTTACATGGTTCCATAATTTTTTCTATAAGGTGTTCTTTATCTATGAACGATATCTCAATTTGCGCAATACAATTCTTCCATATCTCCGTTAAAACGTCTTTCAAAGCTTCCTGACATAAATTCAATACATCCTTAATTCTAAAAGTATTATTTCTTGTTGCCACTTTATTTTTCACGTATGTCCAAATTAATTCAATAACATTTTAAATTCGCAATGAGCTACATGTAGCCACAATAATTTCACAACGGTTCCTCTTACTTGCTTTGCAATAGTTTCTAATAGTAGTACATTTTGATATCGATGCGGCGTAGACAATAGCAACAGCCGTGGTTTAGTCAATTTTGAAAAATTAGTAATTCCCGGAAGTGCAACCTTGTTTTTCAGTAACCAAGCACTTCATTTCATTTCCTCCAGGACAATGTAGGGTTCCTAAAATCAGGATCTAGCATTGTATGACAAGGAGCTTGATCTATCATAATTCATTTCGTGATGATAATCGGCTTTTGCTTTATTTTTTCGCTTATAAAGCATTTACGGCATCCATTCTCGCTACCAATATACAAAACAATTACCCTTTGACCTGCGCCAGATTGTCGCTTTATACCGCCTCTATAACCGTTTACTTATTGAGCTCTACTTCGATAATTGTCAAAAGTATCCTTATTGTCCGGGTTTACTTTTTCAACCCAACCAAACAATCGAGCATGATTTGCACCACACCAGGTTTCGTCCGGGTAGAAGATTTCCCATCCCTGACTTCTGTACCTTTGAAGAGATGTCAAGATTAGCTCTCTAAGCAGTTATGTGAGGGTATTCCATTAACACTGGTTGAATATCTAGTTTCATATTTTTTAACTATCGGTACAATGTTCTCTGCGAAAATTCTGGTAAATCGCGAACTTCAATTGTAATTTCAGAGTGCAATTCTTTTACAGTCGGAAATTTCCGTTCGATATAAAAGTTGGAATACCTTTCTTCTTACTACCCCTTGCAAAAATTCGTCACATTAGATTTTTTTCTACCAGGTTTTGGTGTACAATGATTTACTCTATCTTCACTTTCGAATTCCTTACTTAACAGTTCTTGTGGTGACTCCAACAGGTTTTGCCGTTTCATGCTTTTATATGAATCTGTTATCATTATTTCCCAATAGCCGAATCCGCATTTGTTTACTATCGGTGCAAAAATAATAATCAACTGTTTTTGAAGGCGTATATTCGAAGAAACTGTTTGGCAGAAAATTTTTTTATAAACATTAATAATTTCTTCTTCCAGGGTTTATCTGGAAGGCATGGATGCTGTACAGTTTGAAGATGGAGTCCGCGCTAGTGCTTTGTAGATGTCCATTACTTTATTCTTGTTTTGGCCATCTACTATACTTTCTGTTCATTATATTGGTTAAGGCGATCTTGTTCTGTACTATTGCCACTTTCTGTACTTGTTTCGGTGTAAACACGTGAACTTGGATACTTCTTCTTTTGTGGAACCCGCTCTCTGTGTCGTTTAATTTTTCTTATATTTTTGCTCTTAGTATGTTGACCTATATTTTCTTAATACTTTCAGTGGTGTACTTAAGAAAATAATTGCCCTTAGTTTTTACCGAATTTTTGTCTCCCTTTTTGAAAATCGATAGTATCAGCGCCTTTTCCGAATCAACATGGTATATTAAATATTTCCAGTAATATGTCAGTTCCTGTTTCCCTCTTATGTTTTGACATTTCATACCTTTGACCTTTTCCTATTGATAGCCTTCGATATTTCTTCCCGACTTATTTCGGGATTTGGTTTATTGCACTGTATTCCAAATTCAACTCCTAAGTATTCCCTTCATCGAGTCATTATTTATTCGTTCTCAGTTAGTCTCTTACTTTTTTATATCTAGGTTGGTTTCCTCATTTTATCCTTCCTGAATTTTATAAAATAGTTTCTGATTAACCTCACTATCTTGCTCGAAATTATGCCTAAATTCAGTCCAGCTATTCATTTTTCTTCATAACTAGCTCTTTAACACTTCTTGTATACTTCGTAATTGTCATTGGTTCTAATTGTAAGGTATTTCGTCAATGCAGCTGCTTTCGTTTTGATAGTTTTATCATTATTTTATCATTTCAGCCCACAATGATGTTTGATGCTTATTTTTAACTATACTGCAAACCCCGCATACTTGCCTTGCCGCTTCTAGTATTGTCTCTCTTCGATAGCTATTGTCTCGCACGTCTGTCTCGTAAGTTAAGTTTAGTCACATGAAGGTAATGGCCGCTCCCAATCTCTGGCTCTCTGCGCGTCTACCACGTCCTTTACTTTGTTCTTTCCTACTATTACATATTCTGTTATGGATTTTCTCCCCTACTTGTCGTCTCTCTTGTATATGTGTGTATTTCCTTATGCTTGCACCAATAGTTTGTTATAATCATATTTTGGAGTAAACAGATACGCAAAAGCTTTCTCGTTTCTTACATCCTCTCCATACTTCCCTAGTACTTCCAACAACTGTTGCATTGAAATCCGCCCATATTGCCAATATCTTTCTTTGTCCGTATGTTACAATAGCTGTCCTTGTGTCGTTGGGACCATATTTTATTTCGTGTGTCATAATTCTTTCTCTGCAACCCAATCACTTGCGTATGGGATACATTATTTATTTCATTGTGTTTACGTGTTCATTTTTCATATTTATGCAACCTCTTCCTATCTTCTTAGTTTCTGTAACTTATAATATATCCGGTCCTGTGGTTTCAAATTCTTCCTCTAGTTCCCTTTCTGCAGTTTTGCCTCACATTATCTGCTGTCTTTCTTTCTTCGTTTTTCTCCTTTCCATTATCTCTTTCACCATTTATAGCTATCTTATTGTAACCCACCTTAAGTTCATTTTTTCTTCCTATCTCTTTCGTTACTATCATTATCAGTTTTTGTCTCACTTTCTTTGTCCTCGTTAATAAAACCCAGTGGGCTATAAGATTTGTAAATTTCACTTTGTTCTTCATTATCATCTTTTGTCAAATGCACTTTCTCGAGTGCGCGCATATGCTCTTATAGTAGATTCACGTTAAGAATATAGCGTTGCGTAAAATAGGGCAATATTTCCCGGCTTGTGATTGGTTGAAATTTGAGACAAGTTTACAGCGGTATATAGTCGGCATATGTTAAGTATTACCGTGAAAATTCTAAGTCAGCTTCAATAAAGTTGGTTTCGAAGTTGCTTGGTATCGAAGAGGCAACGATGTGGGCTATTGTAGAGGAAAAGGAAACCACCGGAATTTTACATTCTTCTATCAGAAAGCGAAAACGTGAAACACTATACAATACATATTTCAATAATAATACCTTCCCCTTCTCATATATTTATTAAACATTTTAATATGTACATATTTCAACGACTATGTTGTCATCTTCAGCAAAAATTAGGTATCTAAGATTAACAAAAACAAACATAAAATCTTAGATACCTGATTTTTCTGAAGATGACAACATAGTTGATGAAATATGTATATATTAAAGTGTTTAATAAATATGTGAGAAGGGGAAGGTATTATTATTGAAATATAAGAAGATCCACAGGCTCCATCAACATTTATTTACTCTAGAATACATTGGATGAATCTAAGAAAAATTCTATATCAGTAGACATGTGCATTGTTCCTATTTTAAGTATATACACTCAGTGACATATAAACTGTACCACCTAGAAGGGTGGTAACAATTGATTCAAATTTGATAAAGAAATCATCTTTTTGATTTTTCTTTAATAATGAGTTGGTCCGCCCCTATTTCTGATACACTCATTGACCCGCCTTGGCATTGATTCCAGCAGGTGATCAATGTCTTCTTGGGGTATGGCATCCCAAGCAGCCTGTACCTCATGCCGTAGAGCTTCTATTGTCAACGGTGGGTTCGGTAGATTCCTCAATCTTCTACCCATCATGTCCCACACGTGGCCAAGGCAAAATATTAACATTGTCCCTTTAAAGAAGTCAAGAGAAACCCTCGCTACGTGAGGTCGTGCATTATCTTGCTGGAAAAGTGGGTCTTCCGGCCCTCGAAAATATGGAAGAACATGTGGTTCTACCACTTTGTCAATGTAGCGTCGGGCGGTCATACTGCCCCGAATGAAGAGCAAGGGTGACCTACTGCCGTAAGCAATAGCACCCCACACCATCAACCCCACAGTTCGGTGAACATGCCTCGTAATCGAAAAATCAGGATTGCGCCTTTCTCCACGTCTTCGTCTAACAGTCATCCGACCATTCCTAAACAAAATCGCGATTCGTCACTGAAGACTCACTGAAAACTCAATGCCACTCCAAGTTCCATTAAAGCCTTTCCGTGCACCAGGCCAAACGTTCCTGGCGATGTTGAGCAGTGAGGGGTAGCACAAGATGTGGGCGGTAAGACAGCAAGCCAAAGGTTCTTATTCGACGATAAACTGTTCGCAAGCCTGTCGGACGGTCTTGTTCACCTAACCATTGATCAGCTATTGATCTAGTTGTAGAGAATCGGTCTCTCAAGGCCATTACTCTTAAGCGGCGATCTTGACGTTCATTGGTTCGTCTTTGAGCCCCAGTGCCTGTTCTCCGATGTTCAACCCCGTGTTCAGACCACGCTTGATAAACACGCATTATTGTTGAGTGGTGCCGTCCCAAACGGTTGCCGATTTCTCTAAACGAAACACCTGCTTCTCGTAAACCAACATTCCGCCCTCGGTCAAAGTCACTCAACTGCTGGTAAACTTGAGGTCTCCTTCCTCTATGCATCATTAAACACTTGAAACACTTTAAACTAAAGAACGGGATCCGAAAAAGTGGAACAAATTCAAAAAATAACTCGATAATTCCTTGTCTATCACCACCTCTAAAAAATGACACAAACGTCAAAAATCCCATGACTACTTGATGATTGGGTTTCAAATTTTAATCAACTATTTCCCTGGACTAGTCCACTACTCCTGTCAAATTTGGTCCAAAAATTCCCACCCCTTCTAGGTGGTGCAGTTTATATGTCACTGAGTATATATATTTATTTCTGTTGCTTTGAAATAAAATAACAATTTTATAGGCTATCGTAGCAGATGACCCTTTACTTGCAATGAAACGTACAACATTAAGGAAATTTTGGATTTTAATGGAAGAAACAAAGCCAAAATAGCATTTTGATTGAACGTCTGGATATTGTTTTGTGGATACGTAATTATTTATACAACATTAGGAAACATGGATAAATGCTGGCCACACAAACACAACAGTGAAGTTTTTACTAAGTGGATGAAAAATATATTGCCAAACTTTGAACTGGCATATTGTAATTGACAATGCTCCTCACCACTCGGTCAAAATGTGTAAAATACCTAATTATCCGTGGAGAAAATACGCATTGGTCGAATGGCTTACATGAAATGGAATTGTGGTAGATAATAATTTATTGAAAGTAGAACTTCTCGATAAAGCAAAAAAATATGTAAGTGACAATCCAGTGAGTTATGTTATACCATTTCATCGGTAGCGGAGAGTGGTCGTACAATATTACGCGTCCGTCCATATCACTGCAACGTAAACCCCATCGAACTTGTTTGGGCTCAAGTAAAACATCAAGTTGCTGCTAACAACAATACATTCAAGCTGCCCGAGGTCAAAACACTGTTGCTTGAGGGATTAGATCTTGTAAATGGTCAGAGTTGGGAAAATTGTGTCAAATATGCTATTGCAGAAGAAAATAAAACGAGTCAACTTGACAACATTCTCGATGATATGGCAGAGGAATTTATAATAAGAGCGAATACTGGATCTTCATCAGATATGTCTCACTCAGATTTAGATTCCACAGATGATTAAATTAATGATATGTTTTATATATATCTTTCATGTTAATATATTGAATGTAATGAAAGGTTTAATTTTTTAACAGGTTTTCGCCTATTTTTATATAAAGAACCCTTACAATTTTTGTGGAAAGTGCACAAGTGTGATGCAATTGGCGAAAATATAACATTTTTATATTCCATCAAAGAAAGTAATGTAGTATGTATTTATTCAAAACATAAATGAAAGTAATCACTATTACTGCAAAATATCTCTAATATAAGTGTCTATTGTCTGCCTACCAATTATACAGATTCGCACAGAATTGCACCATTAATTTCTCTGGCCGAGATTTTGAAATTTACCGCAATTTCCAGTTGCTCCTAGGTGATACGTACGCAGGCCTCGCCCCCACTATAACTATATTCTTAACGTGAATCTACTATAGTACCTAAATTATTGAAGCTAAAATGATGACATTTTCAACTTAAAATTTCTATATAACGTGGAAGAAAATCTTATATTTGAAAGCAATATCTCAAAGACAAGTTACGGTTTACTCTTATCATCTTTTTCCATATCTTGAAAACGGTACATGTTATCGAATTCTTTTTAAATTAGTGGTATTGAAATTATAAATAACTTTAATTTGCTAGTTTGTTATAAATTTGTGTAAGTATAAGAAAGTTCAGTGTGGACCATTACATACATTTTTACTTCGTATAATACAAAAAAGTTTTAGATGTGGAATTGAGCCCAGACTTCCGTTTTCACGTAACCACTACCCTTAAATTATTATGTACAACACCTGTTTATGTTTAACTAAATAGCCATCGCAAGTAAATTTTTAGGTATTTGTTTTCGACAAATATTTACTGATTAATGCTAGTGTGGATTAATATTAATTTCCAAACGCACAACAACAGTGTGATTTATTACACAATGTCACACACAAGGCACTCTCATACAAATGACGTCTAATCGATTCATTTTTTTATCCATATATCATACGTGTTGCAATAGCTACGCTGCATAATTATTGGTAATTCAGTTTCATTGTTGAGGGACATACATACAGTCCTCCACCACCGGGCGTCTTTATTCTTCTCCGTCAAAATCTGAAAGAAATTGTGTTCGATATTCGCATTTAGCGACGACGGAAAATTATGTATATATTCGAATGTGCAAAACACAATCGTTATACTATGATACTGTGTTGAAAGGGATGATAGAAATCCATTAATTGCTTGTAGGAATTTAATCTGACATACCCATCCTATACTCTTCGGGCCTTTATCTTAATTTTTATATTTTGCTCATTTATTGCTACTTATTTGCTACCTACCTCACCCAAAATAAGTTTAGACGAATTGTCTCTCAGCTGCCATTCCTCATAATATACCCTATATGCTTTATTATTAACCCCCCGCCAGTCATCTAACTTTGGTTTTTCTATCCTTTTCATTTCAGACTCACGCATTAATTAATTTGGTATCCGCCTAATTTAGGAATATTTCTCCGCATACTGTTAAGTAGTTACTATTTTGTCAATATTAAACATTCTTCACCTCCTCGTTGCTCTTATCTTAACCTGCGTAAAGCCCACAAGGTTAATAATGTCTTTCAATTCTAATTCATACACTTCTTCCTTTCATTTCATAATTGTTTCGTTGGTTGTATAAATGTTTCCCTATTTGACCTCAGTGCCTATCATCTTTTAGCTGCAACGTTCCCATCCCTAATAGCATAAAGGCTCATCACCACTAATCCTACATTTAATTCTGCAGCCATTTGCATTCCGCACTCATTAGCTATCTAATAGTCAATTACTAGCTGGGCTCTCATACATGTGTACTAACCGCCTGTATTACCCATCTCTGAAGCGTTCACTACCTTCGATACGTATTTCGCACCCAACTGCTTCAATGTAACATCATTTCCCGCTATGCTCGCTCTGGCCCTCTGACTGCACCTAATAATTACAATTCTCTCTTTTCTTTTATTACAGTTTTTTGCATTCCCTTAATTTATATTTCGCCTATACTCCCCCCTCATTCTCCCTTACGCTACAAAATTTTAAGCATTGTATTAAATTATAAACGGAAAAGAAAGTTAGCATTCGTTCCCAACATGTTGGCAGATCTATCTAGTATTCTAATTACCCACAAAATTACCAACTTAAATTAATTATGAATGTTAATTTTCAATATTTATTAACTGTCCGACATGTAAATGGAACTTCTCCAATTGAATACATACATTATTGAAACTTAATTAGAAACCTGAATGATCTAAGTGTATGCTTGCAATATGATTATTTCCAAACAATGTAATATTGGGTATGCTGATTACATTTCAAATCATAACTAATTATTTTATTGGAAATTCTCATCGAAATTGAACGTTAGATTTGTCGGCTTAAATTTTAATTATATATCGCTACATTACAATTTCCAAATATATTTTAAGGATTTTACGATCAGATTTTTTGAGCGAAGTTAAATAAGATACATTTTGAATGTATTAGAATCTGCTGCAGAAGTCTTCTTAGAATTAAATATTTCGCATTGTTTATATATATTATAAACTTTCATATGACATGGAATAAAAGTATGCTTTAGTCATCCCACGTCTGTTATTCATGTACAGTCGAATGCAAAAAAGGTAGACAAGAACAGTTTCCTGTAATTGATTTTCCTCAAATTGTTGTTGTATAAATGTGGCTTTTTAAAATCTCCTTTTCTGTCAAAATTTTACAATCTTTCAAAGTTGACGTTCATTTTAAAACGAAGTTTCTTTATTCCAACAAAACTTGAATTTTCTTATTAAGTTTTCTTAATCCACGTAATATTTGACTTATTTATTCATTAACGGTGGTTCGGGGCTCTGGTTAGGCGTACCTACGCTTACAGCTTACCATTTCATTAAAATGTCACTGAAATGACAATACTGACGTTTGCATGACATTGCTAATATCAAGTTTGTTCAAGCAGCCAAAAATTTCGTGTCTACTTTTTTTTGCATTGCTCGATGCGCATCAATTAATTATCTAAGCGTAATTCTATACTAATTAATTATAATATACTAATTGTAAATATCTGGAATGAGGATTCGAGTATAGAATATCGGGAGGCATTAAGAAAGGTGAAGTGGGAGGAGACAAGGAGCATAGAGGAAATAACAGAGAAGATGGGAAAGGCCATAATAAAGAAGAAGATGGTGGGGAAGAAGAAAAATCATGGTTTGACGAAGAATGTAGAAGAGGGAAGAAGGAGTTGAGAAAAATCATGAGGGAGACTAGAGAGGGGCAGAAAACATGGGAGGAATTTGCAGAAGAAAGAAGAAATCAGAAAGAGATGTGGAGGATGAAGAAGAACGAGCAGATACAAAGCGACCTAAAGGAGGTACAGGGATTGAAAGAGAAGAAAGACATATTGAAGTGTCTCAGAAAGAAGAAGAAAGGGGGCAAACAATATGCAGGGAGCATAGACATAAGACAATGGGGGAGGTATTTCCAGCAGTTATTAGAAGGGGACGAGGGGAACGTGATTGGGGAGGAAGAGAGATGCAGACAAAGAGAGAGAATAGGGGATAAATTCTTTTAATTTACGTGGGAGGAGCTAATGAAGGTAAAAAGCAAGCTAAAAAAGGGGAAGGCGGCTGGGGAAGATGGGGTAGACGCAGATGGATTGGATGGATAAATGCGCCAGAGGAATTAGGGGTGGAAACGTTGAGGAGGATAAACGACATATGGATGGGTAGAAGAGAGATACCGGAACGATGGAGGATGGCGGTAGTAATACCAATATGGAAGAAAGGGGACAAGGAGTAACCGGAAAATTACAGGGGGATTTCGCTACTTAATGTGGCATACAAATTGTATGCAGGGATGATTGGGGGGCGACTAGAGGAGGAGGTGGAAGGCGGGGGAGTCTTGCCGGAGGGGTAGGCGGGGTTCAGGAAAGGACGGGGAACGAGAGATAACATGTACGTACTGAACTACATAGTAGAGAGGGAGCTGGCAAAGAAGGGTGGGAAAACGTACGCGATGTTCGTGGACCTAAAGGCGGCCTTTCACAAAGTAAACAGAAATACAATGTTTAAGATAATGGCAAGGATGGGGATATCGGAGGGGATACGGTCAAGGATCGAGCAAATATATGAGGAAACATGGTGTAGGGTGAGGGTAGGTAAGGGGAACTCTGAAAGATTCCAAACCAAGAGAGGGGTGAGACAGGGATGCCCCCTGAGTCCACAACTGTTTAACATATACATTGCCGAACTGGAAGGGATACTAAGGAAAAGACGGGGGAGTGAAACTATGAACGGCAAAGATATGGTCGTTGGCTTTTGCGGACGATATAGTTTTATTAGCGGAGACGGAGAAGGGGTTAAAAGGAATGACGAAAAGGTTAGAAGGGTTCACGGACAGAAGAGGGTTGGAGCTAAATACAAGGAAATCAAAAATAATGGTGTTCAAGAAAGGAGGAGGGAGGAGGAGGGAAGTAAAGATAACATGGAAAGGCGACATATTAGAGCAGGTGAAAGAGTGGATGTACCTGGGGTTCGTAGTTAGAGAAAATAACAGCGGAGAAGGACAAGTGATGCATGCATGCAGAAATGCGAGGTTAGCAGAGGAAGGATTGAGGAGAAATCTGTGGGGAAAGAGGAGAGGGAATTTTCAAGAGACATTGAAGATGTGGAATACATGTATAAAAAGCATTTTGATGTACGGGGCGCGAGTATGGGGGTGGAAAGAAAGCAGGAGATTAGAGAGGATACACATAGGGCAAATAAAAAGGACTTTGAATCTGGAGAGATCGACTCCAGATTACATAGTTAGGCATGAGTCGGGGAGTGAAAGGTTGGGTGTATAGGCAGGGAAAAGGGCAGTGCGGTATGAGATGATAGCGAGGGGCGGGCCAGAACACAGTCTAGCGAGGTTGGTAATAGAGTAGATAAGTAAAAGGGGAAGTAAGGGAACGGGACTATCAAACTGGGAGGAGTGCAAACGTAAAATGAACGAAAAGGCAGGGTTAGCTACAGAAGAGGCAGAAAGGAGGAGAAGAGAAGGGAAGCAAATAGAGAGGGAGATAGTGGAGAGATGGAAGATGGTAGAAGCGCAGGAACGGGAAAGTAAAATCAAGAGTGCAAGATACAACACAAAATACAATATTCTAAAAGTACAGTGGAGGTTACCAGCATACCTAGGGGGCGGGAGATCGTTAGAGGAAGAAAGGACAATAGCAAGGTTCAGGTGCGGAAGTGTGGAGAAAGCGAACAAGTACTGGATGGAGGAAAGCTACAGGCGGTGTGATTTTTGTGGAGAAGGATGGGATGAATGGGGTAGGAGAGTGCAAAGAAATAGAACTGAACGAGGAAGAAAAGAAGAAAGGAAAAGACTGGAGAAGGAATATGGGAGAAGATGGAAGGGGACTAGAGATGTTAGATAAAATAGGGGGGAAGAAGGAAGAGAGAAGGAAAAAGATGGTATTGGTACGTTTGCACGTTCAAGGGCAACTTGAGTGCTGAATGAGCTGTTCGACCGCCTTCCAACAACGTAGCTGCAATACCTGGAGGATGAAGGAACCAAGAAAACAGAAAACGGCGGTTGGTGCAGGCGGAAGGAGAAAGGGATGGAGGTGAAGGGGGGATATAGAGGAACAAAATGTAAGAAAGTGAACATGCCAATAAAGGTTTTTTTTAACTAATTAATCGTACTCGATGTATGTATGTCCATTTTATATCCGGAAATAGTTTTCGTTGAAATATTGTTGTGCATTTGTTTTGAATGCGAACGCCATGTCCTAAATATATTTATATAATTTAATTATTTTATCTATTATTAAAATTGTCTATCCTTATTACACTATAGAAGTCGTTACGTAATTACTTTTTATTGTACTCTTAAATCTATTAACCTTACTGCATTTGTCGTGGTAAAACTTTGTTCTGTTTTTGGACACTCTTATTCTTTTATTGTCTGTTATAGTTTTGGTGGTTCCTCTCTAATTACCCTATAAGGACGTTTAAACATTCTTCTAATTCGTTGTTAGTTTCTGTCCTATATATATATATATGTATATATATATAATTATTGTACAAATTCTCGACTGTGAATCACTTAAAATGGTACTTATCTTGTATCATGAGCAGTCAGTCGTTGAATAAAACACTTTTAGCAATATTAAAGTTTATTGCGACACCTTCTTGTGCAGTAAGGTGTTTCGGAAACCTTTGTCAAGCAATAAACATTAATATGACAAATGACATTACATAAAACCTATCGCGGTAACAAGGCCGATTTTCTATATACCCCAGTATTTACTGCAAGAACTAGGGAAAACCTTGTAAAGAACCTAATTAGGGTATTCGACCAACATTTAATTCACTACAATACAATTTAAAATCACACCGATAAAAAAAATATAAAATGATACATAAATAAATTAACCCGCAATTATAATAATAATGATCAAAAAATTGTATTGTAATGAATGAAATATTGGACACTTGGAATTTTGTGACAATATTAATTCAATATTAATAAATCAAAATTAATATTATAAATTAATATTAAAGCCACAAAACTCCCATTATGAAAAGGCTAAGAAAATTATTAATAAAAATCTACTAGAATGACGAATGTTTAATTCACTAAAAAAAAACACAAGAAAATTAATATTAAAACAAAGCAAATTTCTAAAATTGATTAAAATGAATTCCACATTGGTCAGACCTGTTAAAAAATACAAATCAAAACTTGAATTAATGTGACCAATAATCAACGCAGGGCCGCTCTAAAAGGATAACGTATAAATTCCAAGTTAATACATGCCAATGCCATAAAAAATGACTATGCAAAAGTAAACACCAGCATGCACCAAAATAGAATCACACATCAACCTTAAAGATCTGCTCTATAATGAGTTCATTTAAGGCCACATCTCTTAAATATTAATTACTAATTTGATCAATGTTCAAACTAAAGCTATGTGAAAAAGTTTGTTTTAACATTGGTCAAAAAACGTAAAATAAAACTAAAATTAAATTAACAAATAAAAGAAAAAGAAAAAATCTAGAAAGATGTCGGATCACAGTAATAAATTATTATAAATTTTGCTTAAATTGAGAGTGTCAGTTTTAGAGTTTATAGCGTTAGTATCTTTTTGTATATGTACCATCTCCAAAACCAAACGCTTTTTATAATTGCACTCTTTTGTAAGAATTTTGGTGTTATCGAAATCAAAAATATGTCCTGTGTTTTTTGCATGCTTGGATAAAGCAGTGTCAATGATTTTGTTAGATGTTGTACTGTATTTATGTGTGTATATGCGTCTATGTAAGTATTGTATTGTTTGACCAACGTAAGTTGCTGGACAATTTGAACAGTTAATTTTGTATATAGTATGTGTTTGTTTTTGTTTTGGTATTTGTGGTTTAAGTTGTGTAAAAATGTTTTTTACTGTGTTATAGTTTGTGTGTGTAATTATAATATCGTATGGATTTAGAACGTGTTTAATGCGTTCCGATAAACCCTTAATATGCGGAAGTGATGCATATCTAATATCGTTATTAGTAGATATTAGATCTGCATTGTTGTTATATAGATTATGAATTCTACGCCTAATTAACTTTTCGAAAAATGAATTTGGAAAGTTATTTGTAATTAAAAAAGATTTAATTTTGTCTAAATTTGCTTTTCGAAATTTCGGATGTGATAATTTAAGTCCTTGGGCAACAAGGCTATTAACAGCACTTCTATTATATATTAAAGGTGTATCAGAACTAAAGTTTATGTATCTATTGCAATTAGTTTCCTTAATATACCAATTTGTAAAAATGTGAGTGTTAGTGTGTGTAATTTGTATATTTAAAAAATTTATGCAGTTATTTCTCTCTGTTTCTAGTGTAAATTGAAATCGTGGGTGACAGGAATTGAAAATATGTGTTATAGTATCTGATTTAGTAACTGGAGTACAAGCTAAACAGTCATCAACATAACGTTTATAAAATTGAAAATCAAAATTTAGTTTATTTAAACACGTTAGCACTAAGTCTACCAATACTAAATTAGATACTACTGTTGAAATGGGCGAACCCATAGCAGTGCCGAATGATTGTGTATAAAAGTTGTTGTTGTATTGGAAGTAACATGAATTTAGACATAACTCAACCCCTTTCAAAAATTGCGATTTCGGAATTTTACAAAATTATTGCAAAATATGCCATTTTTACCAATAATATCAAATGCTAAGTTAGTAGGAATATTTGTATACAGTGCGTTTTATTTAAGTATGGCCATAGGGATTCACATGGTAAACATTTTATCCCGTGTTAACTTTTGTTATCGTACAAATTTGATTTTTTTTTGTTTTTATCAATAAATCAAACATTTTTCTACAAAATGTACATTATTTGCAGGACATAAGCATGTTAGAATTCTTCATTTTCGCCTTCAAAGTTGAAATTAATGACACAAATAATTAAGACAAAAGATCAACTTGGCGTAAATGTCATAATCCTTATTGACAACTAAAGGAGGAATAGGAAGTTTTGGATGTGCCGCAGCGAAGTTATCCACAATTTCACATGCCTTTTATGTATGCAGTTACAATTTCCACTCGTTCTTTAATATTATAAACAGACATTTTCTTCAGAAATTCACATTAACAAACTTTCGTGCGATTTTATAACCTTTAGTTGTCAATAAGTATTATGACATTTACGCCAAGTTGATGTTTTGTCTTAATAATTTGTGTCATTAATTTCAACTTTGAAAGCGAAAATGAAAAATTCTAACATGCTTATGTCTTTCAAATAATGTACATTTTGTAGAAAAATGTTTGATTTATTGATAAAAACAAAAGATTGTTTCAAATTTGAACAACAAAAGTTAACGTGGGGTACAATTTTTACCATGTAAATCCCTATGGCCATACTTAAATAAAACGCATGGTATAAAGATACTACATCTAAACTGACAAGTTGAAAATTCGTAGGAACTGTTTGATTTCTTAAAAATTCAACCAGTTCCCACGAATTCTTAACATTATATTGTTGTTTACCAACAATGTTACTTAAAATTTTAGAAAAAAAAATTTGTTAAATTGTAAGTAGGACTCTGTACACTCGATATTATTGGTCTCAATGGAATAATATTTTGTTTGTGTGTTTTAGGCAACCCGTATATTCGCGGTGGATGTGAGTTATGCCTTTTCAATTTGTTGGATAACTTTCTAGTAATAAAATGACCTTTTTCCCATTTATTAATTAAATCATTAACATTGTTTTGAATTTGCAAAGTAGGTTCAAAAGGTAATTTTGTGCTGTCATCTTCTAACAAACCAACCATTTTCTTTCCATAATCAACTTTATACATGATCATAGTTTTATTACTTTTATCAGCGCGAGTGACAATTAAATTTGGATTATTTTTAAGAAACTGTTTAGTTTCATAAAAATAACGTTGAAAAGGATTGGATTTGTTATTTTCCTTATAATGTTTTTTGAAATTAGTAATGATGTTTACACATTTAGAACGAATTGAATTTTGAATATCTGGTTCAATTTCATCGATTGCATTTTCAATGCAAGCGATGATATTGTCTATAGGTAAATATTTAGTAGGAATTGAAAATTTGGGACCTAAACTCAGTACTAACTTTACATTATAAGGGATGTCAACACTTGTCAAATTATCCAACCAATTGTCATTAAGTGTTG
The DNA here is from genome assembly GCA_959613385.1 of Geotrupes spiniger. Lineage (NCBI taxonomy): Eukaryota > Metazoa > Arthropoda > Insecta > Coleoptera > Geotrupidae > Geotrupes > Geotrupes spiniger. The sequence goes on from OY390732.1 coordinate 46,526,790, forward strand.
GTATCTGTTGGTGTTTGTTTATTAAGCAAGTTTGTGTATTTACGTATGTTTGATTGTTTGACGTTATTGAAGATTCGTTCATATTTGTAATGTTGGTCATTAAAGAAACTATCTGCAATATTGTTTGGTAAGTATGTACGTGTAAATATCAGAACGTAATCGAAAGATGTCATTATTCAATCTTTTCAAGAGTATTATAGTATCCGAAATACAAAGATTTAACATTTGTTTGTGAAATTTAGATATAACAGACTTATATTTAGTATCAATTTTGACACTTAAAAAGTTTGAATAATGACAGCTTTGTCTAATAAAATTTGGAACTATATTAGATTTCCTGCATCTTACCAGAAAGATGTTTCTATTTTTCTGCCTAGCTAATTTCTCAACCAATTTTGAATAGTTGTTCAAAAGATCATAATGAATGGGCTGAAATGTCCGTATTGTTTATTCATGATTCCCGTATGTGCTCCGGGAATAGAAAATTCAATTATTGTACTAATTCTCGACTGTAAATCACTTAAAATGGTACTTATCTTGTATCATGAGCAGTCAGTCGTTGAATAAAACACTTTTAGCAATATTAAAGTTTACTGCGACACCTTCTTTTACAGTAAGGTGTTTCGGAAACTCTTGTCAAGCCATAAATATTAATGTGACAAATGACATTAAATAAAACCGATCGCGGTAACAAGGCCGACTTTCTATATACCCCAGTATTTACTGCAAGAAAACCTTGTAAAGAACCTAGTTAGGGTATTCGACCAACATTTAATTCACTACAATATTAATATATAATTATATATATATATATATATATATATATATATATATAATTAATATATTCAATATTAATAAATCAAAATTAATATTATAAATTAATATTAAAGCCACAAACTCCCATTGTGAAAAGGATAGCTAAGAAAACTATTAATACTGACTGACTCATGATACAAGATAAGTACCATTTTAAGTGATTTACAGTCGAGAATTTGTACAATAATTATATATACATATAATATATATGTTGGTGCGTAAGTTCTCGCGGCTGAAATCTGCGCTTCTTGGTTCTCGGGTTGTGAACCGCGTTGTGGAAATGTTCCCCGAAGGGTCGCTTCGACGTTTCGGCAGAGTCCCATCTGCCATCTTCAGGAAGCTCTTATAGGTCTCGCTGACTTAGAAGAACAGTGATTGGCTCGCGCCAAGAAGTTTTGATGGCCACTACATGTAAAGGTATTTCAACAACTAAGGTTCTTGGTAATCGCTACTGACGAAGGGTAATAACCCAGAAACAATATTGTCTAGCGATCCACCAGTTAGTCTTCATGGACCTGTTTTAATTAATGTTCACTACACCATTGAGGTGTAAGATTAGACCATCTTTCATGTAAATTTTACATTTTTCTGTCAAATTTGACACAACGCATTTTCAATATATATATATATATATATATATATATATATATATATATATATATATATATATATATATAAGAAATTTTTTTCGTATTTGTCGTAAACTCGATAATAAAAATAAATAAATTGTTGGGGTACAACGACAAGTGTAAAACACTATTAAATTGTAAAGTTCTTTATTTTTTCACCAATATTTCGCATCTAAATGTATGCTTCATCAGGGTCACTACAATCAAAAAGGCAAAAATACAATAATTCCAAGGTAATCAAAAACAACAAACTTACAAACGTGAAGATAAAGGAGAAATAAAAATATTAAACTATCAAAAGGAACAACAAGTAATTAGTACGAAATTAAAGTACATTGCAAAAATTAACGAAAATGCACAGGAACAAAACACGAGGTGTAATACACATGGCGAACGTAAAAATTCCTACCCACTTAAAGTATGAAATCTAAAAAACGAAAACATAACAACGTTGAAAAAACGAAATTAAATTAACAACAACAATTGAAATTTAAAACAAAATCAAAGAATTAACACTAATCAACATTTAAAATAAAACAAAAATTAATTAAACAACTGCAATTAAAAATAATAAAAACAGGTTAAATACAAAGAAAAAAACAAAATTTCTCTAAAAAACTTACCAAGGAAGGGGGACCAACTAAATAAGTGAATCAAAAGTATTATCGATCTGACTAGAAAACTTCTTATTAAAGGTTAATAGAAATGAATAAATCACATTTAGATTATCAGTATCAGATTTAAAGTTCATAGATTTAGGTTTAATATTATTAATTTCAACCATCTCGAGGAACTTCCTCGATTTTTTTCCCTGAGAGAATCTTAAGATCTAAGTATTATCCATGTCCACAAATTCATGTGTTGTGAAAGAGCACATCTGGTTTTTTTAGTTCTAATATCACTCCTATGAAGTGTTAATCTTGTTTTAAGCCAATTAGAGGTCTGTCCTATATATATTTTGTCACACTGATCACAGGGTATAGCATAAATTATATTTGAGTTCATTAACTTATCATTCTTATCCTTGATCCTACTAAAATACTTATGAATAGTGCTAACATTATAGAAGGCAAATTTAACATTACCATGATTTAAAATCTTTGAAACTTTAGGTGTAAGATCAACAATGAATGGTAATCTGAAATATTTAACTAGTAAATTGTTAACAGAATCAACGTTTATTGAATTTGAATTGACATCTCCTTGGTTAGCATCAGAATGGGAACTGAAGAATATTTTTTTAATAATGAATAGGGGTACCCGTTATTCAAGAATAATTCTATTAAAATATTAAAATTTTTATGTTTTAAACTAGGATGACAAACTTTACTTATTCTATTTTTCATTGCGGTGATAGTGTTGATTTTTTGTTTTATTGTATGATTCGAGTAAAAATTCAAGAATCTTATTTTCAGGTGTTCTAATAACCAAAGTGTCTAAGAAGGGTACACTATTATTGCTTTCCTCTTCTACAGTAAATTGAATGTCAGGATGAAAAGAGTTAAACATGTTCAAGGTATCATGAATTTGTCCTTCAGGAAGAGATAAAATTAAATCATCAACATATTTTTTTATAAACACTAATCCACCAGTTAGTCTTCATGGACCTGTTTTAATTAATGTTCACTGCACCATTGAGGTGTAAGATTCGACCATCTTTCGTGTAAATTTTACATTTTGCTGTCATATTTGACAAGACGCACTTTTAATATATATATATATATATATATATATATATATATATATATATATATATGTATATAATATATATATATACACGAAAGATGGTCTAATCTTACACCTCAATGGTGCAGTGAACATTAATTAAAGCAGGTCCATGAAGACTAACTGGTGGATCGCTAGACAATATTGTTTCTGGGTTATTACCCTTCGTCAGTAGCGATTACCAAGAACCTTAGTTGTTGAAATACCATTAAATGTAGTGGCCATCAAAACTTCTTGGCGCGAGCTAATCACTCCTAACGAACCACTGACAACAGCACACTGACGAGACGATACCTTGTCTAACACCTTGCGGAGACTAAACAAGAGACGACTGGCAAATGTCCAGTGTCAACATATAAAAGGATTACTGCAATTAAGTTCAAAAACAATTCGTTAGGTTCGCTAGGAGTGATTGGTTCGCGCCAAGAAGTATTGATGGCCACTACATGTATACATATCTGGATGTAATTACATAAAACAATAGCAGATTAGAAAATATCGCCTTCATAACAAATAATAAACTGTATTTCCGATTTAGGAATTCGTATTAACAAATTTGATCGGTCAAGTCAAAATAACGAAGTGAAGTCGAAATGTTAGATAAAATTACTCACTACTCAATGACACATTTTTTCCATTAAACGGTGAAACTGTGGAACTATCGAGTGAAAAGAGTTGTTCCGGACACCGGCAGTTTTAAATTGAATTATATCGAAACATAATCCAAATATTTGTCAGAAAAAAATAAATAAATTGGAAAACAAAATACATGTTTCTGAAAAGCAATGACAAAATTATATCCGGTCTATAAACTAAATTTTTACTTACGTTCAAAGTCAAACGCAATAAAATGGTAAATCTTTCATATAAATAAAATATAGGGAAACAAAGAAAATCAAATTTAGAAACATTTATATATAGATAACAGAAGCTGGAAATAGTTCAGTGCATGTAAAATTGATAACAAATGTTACATGTTGCTCCCTAATTCTCGTATTATTTTGTTTACATATACATACACACACTCATTCACAAAATAAATTAATTGCATGTAGAACTTTATGCATCGGTCTACGTGACATCAAACGACTAATGAAATATGGTTTCATGTTGTTTAACCAGTCACGCTAGTTACGTTAAATATTGTAAATATTTGTATACTGTAAAAGAACATAGCAAATTTAATAATTTATGATCGCTTTGAGAGCCAGCTATTGTCAATCATGGTCGTTTATAAATAGACTAAAGTTTACATAGCATTTTTTTGTACTACTTTGTTTGCTTAAGGTGCAGGCACGTAGAATTTCACGGCAAGGAAACGAAATATTATTCTAATTTGCAATTTCGTTAAGACAAAATCTCTTACCGCTATAATGCCAAAAATTATGAACAATATAATTTAAATACTATAGGCGAGAACCTATTTGTAGAAAACGTCCATATAATTAATTGTTAAAGGCAAGCAAAATAAGGTTGTTAAATGTGGACACTCAAGAGTTAAAGGAGAGAATTTTAAGAATGCAGTTTTGAATACAAATAAGCAATAGATGAACTAGATTTCCAAATTAGGGACGAGGAACGCTACAATAATATGGAGAACGCACTACAACCTTGTGTTTATTAATATTTATAATTTTAGTTTGTGTTTATGGCGTGCTATTTTAAAGTTTTTCCTTAATTGTGTAATTATTTTACTAACTTAACACAACAAGAAAAATTGTTTATAATTCTAAATTATATTTTCATTGATCAATAATAAATTGCAGTATTCATTTGTTTAATTGCGGTTTAAATATATGTGCATTTTTATCATCACATGCGCTTGAAATTATATAATTATATTGTATATATTAAGATTATTATAAAGCCCGTCTTAATGTTTATGCGTATTATAGTAAATACGTAAAATGTGCAAGAAAATTACTGCCTACATTACAAAGAATATACTACTATGCATGTATTTTAAATCTTTTTAGAATGTAAAAGAGAATTTTATATTCGTCGCTGAAACTCATTTATGATAAGTTCATATATGAAATATTGCAAACAAAACTGGCAGATAGGAGTATGATATTTCATTTTATTCTGAACAAGGAAGTTATATTTTCGTTACATTGATCACAAAGTTAGTAACTTGTTGCGTTTGATCCTTTACTGCTTGGAGCAGAAAATATAAATTGATTTACGGAGTCGACTTCTTGCAAATACATAAAACTGAATTGCTGGTATTATGAACAGATTTTTATTACATGCTTATCATATGCTTTATAGATGAGCATACCATTTCATAACATGACTTTGATATAAAAGATGTAAACAATCTGTAACTTGGAAAATACTTTTAGACATAGGTTGTAAAAGAGCGACGTGTTAACACAAAGATATGTATTTTTAAATGGAACACATGTTAGCTCATTTTTAGATACAGTTTAATGATGATTAATCTGGCGTCTATTTGCATTCAACTGTTTTTGAGTTGTATCTATTTTAACTAGAAATATTTGAAAAATAACTGTGAAATGAAAATCTCTCGACCGCTAGTGTACTGTGTACATCAACTGTCGTAAATTTTCAATTGTAAAGTAATTAATAGTTCGAAAAAATATTTCAAGATTACGTACAGCTTCACGCATGAGTATATAATTGGGGTCTTATAGTATTGGCGAATTCAGATTTGTGAAATAATTTTAGGGAACTTTATTTTCAGTTTTCATTCCATAGAGTTTTATTATTCATTAGAATATTACATGATATATAGGAATATATAAGACCGGAAGTGACCTAAAAGTGTACCAAGCGGAATCTTAACTTACAAGACATATGGTTTTTGAGATGCAGACAGCTTTGTTAATGATGAACTACTTGTTGTGTCACTGGCGAGTTCTGGTACTCTATTTTTTTCTGTTGAAGGAGTTCTGCCGAACTGCTTGGTGTTCTATTGAACTATATCTGTGCCACCAACTAATTCTCATAAATTAGTTGCATAAAAAACACTGCGTTCCATTAAATGGGGTCTACTTCTCGGAGGGGCTGAAGCTAGTATTGATCATTCATCATAATTTTGGTTTTGGAGGTTGTTCGTAAAATATCTTACAATATTCTAACATGAATTAGTTAGTTATTCATGGCATGCAATTCCAACTGTAGTTACTAATGTACAATTCTGCCGTTTCCAGTGCATATTTTCCATATTTTAAAAGTCTGTCTAATACATGTTTATCATTGGATATATAGCATAAAATATACTTACTAGTTGTTGTACAACTACGTTACGTTCCATTTTGCGACAGTTCACTATCGATGCGGTCCTGGAAATTATGTATTATTTTTATTGAATTAAGTTCGACAGCGACCTCTAGGGACTATCGTGAAAGGGCCCTTCCACCTATACCTAAGGAGTGGGGTGTTTTGCAGGGAGGCGAATGTTCGATCTTCAATAATTTGCAGCAACTTGCAAGGGATATTTGGAGTATTGGCTCTCATTATGTTCACGTTTGGCGAAAATATTGGTTGCTAAAGAACACGTTCTGCCGTCCTTTTTCCGACGAAATCCCCGTGATTTCGTGGGCGAGGAGCTTATATCGCGCGTCGTGCAATCCATTATTGTTCTTCGTTGAAACAAAGTAACGAGTTAATCTTTTCTTTTATTCATTTCACTAAGTCCGTTTTATCATCATCCGGTGTTTTATTTGTTCGTTCTGAATTGCGTTGTACTTTTACAAGGTTTTTTTGTGGGGACCTCATTCTCAACCAGAACGTAACCAGACTTTAACGTGGGATGACATTCAAGTTCACACAGCGAAATCTGACAGCGATATCTACCCACCATCGCAAACAGCACCTGTCTGTCTCATGCTGAGAGGACTTAATTGTCCGCGAACACATCCTAATGGTATCGTCGAGTCCTACGAGAATGGGAAGAATACCAGAAACGTTTTGTTTCAAATGAACATTTGTATTCAAATTAATCGCTGAATATCAAATTAATAATTGTTTTCAAATTATTGTTTGAGCCCAAATTTTTCAAATTAATGTTTGAGTATAAATTAATACCCGTTTTTCGAATTAATGCATGGTCGCAGATCAACCATTATTTTTAAAGTAAGGAGTTTGATGTCGCAACTTTCAGCTGCGCCTCCTATTAGGGCCAAGACTTATACAATTTTATTCAAATGTCTCAGGTCTAGCTGGGGCGACAACTGCATGCACGTCAGATATGAAGCATATCTCACTTAACTGCCGCTAAACTTGCATCGCCCCATTTCACTCAAATTCATCTTATTCGATTTACCAGTTCAGGTAGAAATCCAATCGATTACGGCTTGGGGTTACATTACTGTAGATATTTTGTGAATTGTTTTGAAATATATTTTGCCAATATGAAACGGTATTTATCGGGTTCTGTACAAAAACGCTTCGGATTTTCCCAGTTTAAGCATTTGTTATCCGTACTATACCTTTTTCATCAGGATATGTTAATAATAATGTTTTTACTTAATTTATTTATTTCAACCAAATATTTATAATATTATCCTGCTATATTTTATATTAATGAGAGCCATGTTACTATTTTATCTTCACACTATTTGTTTTTCAAGTTCGTTCTTCGTCTCTAGTTGTAAGTATTTATGCAATTCTTTTTACTTACTTATACTTTATGTATAAGTAAGTATAGGAATCATGAAAATTTTCGACCTCGAGATATACGCGTTTTGAGGTCCCTTGAATCGGTTCTGACTATTTTCGAAATGACGTCTGTGTGTGTGCCTTACTGTGTGGCTGTGTGTCTGTGCGCGCTCTAGCGTCCATACGATTATAGCTAGAGCTCTGAAACTTTAAATTTAACATTTGTATGTAGCAAGGAGGAAAACGCAATAGCTGAACCGGAAGTGATCGTTTACTCTTATCACCATTTTCATTATCTCGAAAACGGTACGAGCTATCAAAAAAATGTTCGTATATAAGTTAAAGAGATTGAAATAAATAAACAACTTTCATTTGAAAAGTTTTTTCGAAAAACGTAGTATAACTAAGTATAAGTAAGTTTCGTGCGGACCACAGCGGATTTTTTTACTATTACAGTTATGTTGGCCAAATGTTATTTTTAGTGATGACTTCATCAATGTTGCATTTGTAAAACACAGCGGACGAATGGCTATGGAGCTTTGGGCGTGGATATCCTCAGTTGGTCCGGGTAAGTTAGTTGAAATCAGTCCTAGATTGACTGGCGTAGACTATGTGCACATATTGGAAGTCGTCATGTTACCGAGTGTGCGGATAATGTACCCAGAACCTCAACGCATTTCATTCGTTCAAGATAACAGTGCCGTGCATACTTGTGTGGTTCGTCAGTGGTTTGAAGATAACCCCTGGGTTATCTTAATTATCTCAATTAATAAATCGATCCCTGGATTGATTTAATTCCTTGGCCTTCTAAATCACCGAACTTGAACCACATTGAAAATTTAAGGGCCAGTATGGTGTACGAGTGGGATGATGTTGACGGTAGTCAGGATATTCAGAACAGAGAGGGACTGCGCACTCATTGCTTACGCGTTTAGGAAACATTCCGGGGACGATCAAATTGCGAACGATGCCAAATAGTTTGAAGCAGTAATCGACCAAGGGGGGCTTCCCACGCATTTTTAAATCTACCCATGTTATCTATCCACTCCGTGTATATTTTTACGGCTGTTCAGTTGGCAACTTTTGTATATTTTTGTATATTTTTACGGTTATTTAGTTTGCTTAGGACTTTTGTCGGATATCTCCAATAATAATATATATTACAAGTGCTATATGTTTATGTAAATGTTGTATATAGAATTTTAAAATATTCTTTATTTTTATTGTTAATATTTATTGTTAACAAACTTTGTTAATTTCATTCCTAGTTTTTCGATCGCCTCAGAAAAGCGTGTATTGTTATAACGGGTATTTTTTAAAATTTGGCGTCGAAGCTGGCTGCGATGTTTATCTGTGAACAAACCACAATTTTGTACATATACTCAAACGTCACTTAAATAACAACTTTTGACAATTAAAAGTGAGATTAGACCGGTTAGACAAAGGGTAAAGCGGGCTACTCACACGCCTGCCGCAGGGGCAATCTATGACGTACGGCGGCAGGGGCAATTCGAGTCGTGTCCTACACACATGCCTGCCGTTCAGTGTTCGGTTATAAGTTGAGGTGAACACAAGCGTTGAGAATGGCCCCAGAATTATCGAAAAATCAAAAGATCGGTTTAGCTTTGGCTCTTTCTGTGGTGCTACCGCAACAAAAAAGGAGAAGGAGATACTGGGTGAAGAATTGGCTACAGAAAAGAAGTGAGTTGTGCTACATGAAAATTATTAAAGAATTGGAAATAGATGACCTGAAAAACTTTTTACGAATGGATATTGCTTCTTTCGAAGAGCTCCTTGCAATGGTGACACCATTTATAAAAAAAAAAGATACATTTATGCGGAATGCCATAAGTGCTAAAGAACGATTAATTGCTACACTGCGGTTTTTGGTTACCGGACAAAGCTACGAAGATTTGAAATTCGGTTGTATCATATCGCCACAACTGATGTCTACAATGATTCCTGAGACATGTTGGGCGATTTACAAATGTCTCAAACATTATATAAAGGTACATCATTATTATTACTATGATTCACAATGTCTCAAGTAAACAGCTTGTTTTTCTCGTACCCAGCTTATTCTGCATGGAAAAAAAACAATCCCAATTAGGAATATAATTTTATTTTATTATTAAACAAGTATAAATTCTCTTTAATTACACATAAAGTTTATTGGCGTTTCAACACCAGAAAGTCTTCTAATCGGCCAACACTACCTTCCACAATTGTATTACTTAATATATTACTAGTGAGATTACTGTTATTTACATACTGAAACTCAGAAAGTTGTATTTGCTCTTGTGGGGACGGTGTAGGAACAGGGGTATTTGAGGAATCTGAAGGAAATTGATATCGTTGACGGTGAAAACTTGTCGAAGGAGAGGACTGGATATATGTATTGTGGTATTGATTAAGAGTTATTGATGACTCTTCTGTAAGTTTTCCAAGATGTCCATAGAAGATAACGTCAGAAATTAATTTTTTTGCAATGACTTGCTGTTGCTTATTTAACTCCTTTAACTGAAGCCCATAACTTTTTCCTATTACGTCCCATTCATCCGTAGTCTTGAGTAGTTGCTCAGCGGTTTCTAAGAGTTTCTCTTGCTTTTTTAGTAAGCTTAATCGCTTTTTTTTGGTGGGGTTTCTTCTTCTGTTTCATCTAAATTATGTGAACGTTTGCTGTTCAGCGATTGACTGGTAGATGGCTCATCCAATTCGGAAACCTGTGAAGCCTGAAATAGAAAAATTCTCATTACTCTTTGTTTCAGATGCCTTCATCGGGCACTGAATGGAAGAATACAGCAAAAATGTTTGAAGAAAAATGGAATTTTAGTCACTGTGTTGGGGCAATGGACGGAAAGCACATAGCTATAGAAAAGCCCTCTGGCAGTGGTTCGTGTTTTTATAATTACAAACAATTTTTCAGTGTAGTACTTTTTGCCATTGTTAATGCAAACTACGAATTTATGTACGTGCACACTGGCATCAACGGAAGCGTCTCTGATGGAGGTGTAATACAACATACACAATTTCATGAAAAACTAATGACAAGTCAATTAAACCTACCACCAGCGTCAAAGTTACCAAATACTAATATTTCAGTGCCCTACGTATTTGTAGGAGATAGTGCATTCGCTCTTAACAGATATGTGATGAAGCCCTATCCATTCAAGAATATAACTCATGATCAAAGAATATTTAATTATAGGTTATCTAGAGCAAGACGAGTAGTAGAGAATGCTTTTGGGATACTGGCATCACGTTTTAGGATTTTTCGCCGAAACATAAGTGTAAACGTAGAAAACGTCGATGCTATTGTTCTAGCATGCTGTGCTTTACACAATTATTTAAGAACAAAATCAAATACCTACATGACTAATTCATGTACGGACACTGAAAATACAAATGATCTGACTTTTCGGCCAGGTGATTGGCGGGCAGAATCCTTCGAATTAGTATCACTTGCCCAAAGAAATGAAAAACAGCGCAACGATGAAGGAAACTATATTCGAAATCAATTTATGGCACACTTTAACGGACAAGGTACTGTTGATTTTCAAGAAGACATGTTACGAGTTATATAATAATCATTATTCTAATATTGTAATAATATGCCATGTGCTATTATATATTGTAACATTGTGTGCTTTATGAATATTAATAATACATACTATTTATGTCAAAATATTATTATACAAAGTATATAGTGTACTCACAACTTGTTTTAATTGTTTTCACCCCATTTTATTCCAATTACTCGTTTTCTTTCAAATACAATTATCTTATTGGTATTGGTATTGGCGCGTATACTTTTTCGGACCAATAGTAGATGGTTTGTTGAAAAAAAAATTCATTCGGCTTGTTTTTAAAATGGAAAATATTACACATTATAAAAACCAACGCAATATTGTGATTTAAAACATTTTTGTTCACTGCTAGAAACTTTTTCATTTATACGTGTTTCGCGGGACAGGAGAAAATCGTCGTAGATGACATTCCCACATGGAATTCCTTAAATAAATATTTTGAAATATTGACCACAGCCTATTTAGTTAATTATTCTTAGTTTGCTTCTGGTTAGTGCATAAATAATAAATATTTATCATTAAGTAAAAATGTAGCAATTGAAGCAAGTGATGACATTATTAAATCAGGAAGATAAATATTAGGAGTACAAGATATATTTATAATGCAAACTAATATGCAATTTACGTTCATATGTTTTACTTTGATGGGAATCACTGTATGCAGCAACATTTTAAGCTATAGCTAATTAGTACGGTGATCGAAATGCTTATATCAATCTTCACAAAAGGACAAATGAAATTAATGGTTAGAAAAGTGTGCGAGACATATATTTTGTATATTTCCATTGTGCGTAAATTTACCTAACAACTGAAAGGTTTCACGGAATTATCATATGTAATTACATATATTTGTATTTACGTAATAGATGAAATGATTTCAAAAATAATAAATAAATCAAAGCAAACATTTTTAATACAAGCTAACACATATTTACGGTTTTTCATTAAAGAAAATCTAAGTAGTATTGTTAAACGGCATGCCAAAGCCCGGGTAGATGCGACCGTAATACATATTTGCATTTTATGACAGGTACCTGGTCTTTAAAGATAGATCGAACTGTACGCTTGTTTTACTACAAGGACATTATTTCTGTGCAAGTTAGTACATAATTGCGTACATACCTACCTTAACTTTAAATTTAAATAAAATATACATTCGTTAAGATATTAGAATTTCTTTTATTTTATTTTATAATGCTTGTCATTCTCTAAAAAGTAAATTCAGAAATTTTTTATATCTTATTAAATATGAATTTTATTTATATTTAAAGTATATACGCACTTATGCACCTTGATTGTGCATACCTCAAACTTACCAATAAAAGTTATATCATATTAATAACAAATAATAATATTTTTGTTTTATTTCAAATACTAACCTCCTCAGGGTCCATTGTATCTATTCCACCGCGAGATGGTTCAGTGGTTTCTTTAATAAAACTGAACAAATTGTAATACCATAGTGTAGGCTTGTATAGGTCATTGCTGCCCGCTCCTGTGTGTTTCGAAGCATTTACCTAAAAACGATAATTAAGTAGAAATACCAATTCATACTATAATTCTAAATAAATCATTCAAAGTTGCTTCATTCAAACTAACCTTTCTTAACTCCCGCGAAAAGGACGTGCGCATATTTTCCACTTTTTTTTTGAACGAAGGAATACCGATATCTTGTCCAAGTTCGCAAAATATTTCGTACATTAATGCGAAACTTTGATGCTTCATATCACGATTAAAATAATTTTTATTTCTTTTATCCCACATGTGGGGCCGGTCTTTATATATTTCTATTACTCGCGTCCAAACTTCATGTTCGTCATTACTAACCGCCGCCATCTTTTAATGCAAATAGTGCGTTCCGTTTGATAGTTACCAACGAACTGAGAAATTGCCCCGATCGCGCTACAGACATGCAAGCGGCAGGGGCAATCTAGGGACCAAGGATGGTTTCGCGCCGCTGCCGCCTGCGGCAGGGGCAATCTACAAAATTGCCCCTGCTTGCCTATACACATGACAATTAAGGAGGCAATCAAGGGTCTCCCCACTTTTACACCCTAGATTGCCCCTGCGGCAGGCGTGTGAGTAGCCCGCTTAAGATTTCAAATTAATAATGATGGTTCGTTCACAGTTAAACATCCACGGCCAGCTTTGACGCCAAATTTTAAAAAACACACGTTACATTTTTGCGAATGCTGTAACTTTTGTTATGAACAAAATGTATTTGTATCTTATTGTATTAAGTAATTTTTTAAATGGGCCCTACAAATAAACTTCAATAAGCGAATCATAAGCAATAAAACAAGATACTGATCACATATTGTTTTATTTTGTTCCTTTCTTTTTTATATATATCGTATTTTTCCACTGTTTGTTCTGCTAGATATGCTTGCCATCCTTTTTTTAACTTAACTTGATGTTTTATTTTATTTGTCCACCATTTTGTTTGCCTTTTCTATTTATTGCTGCTTACGCCACATATCTCTTTGGTTGTATTTATTATTATTTCTTTGAAGGTATTCCATATTTCCTCAATATTTCCGTTAAGTTCTATATTTTTCACTCTGTCTATTATCCTTTTCTGGCATCTTTCAGCAATAGCTCTACTTCTTGTATTGTAATGTTAAATGTTATTGTACATGTATAGCCAGTTTGGAATAATTGTTTATTCTGTCGCAATGCGATTATTCAATTCTTGGCGCAAACATTACAATATATTTGTTTATTTCTATCCTGCATCGTCTAGCTCCGCATCAGCTAACGAAGTGGGGTTAAATTTTATTTGTTTACCTTTCTTTAATTGCGTTAAAAAAATCATTGTATATTTTTATTACTGAGGGACTAGTCTGCGTTCGCTTGCAAATTTAAATTAATTGCATTTTTTGTGTTCTTGGTGATTAGTTAAAGCTCGGACGCGTTTTATTTTCCAACTTGCCACTTTGAATAGTTGGTTTATATCGGATTGTAACCGGCCTTCTTTCCACTGGAATTAGCCCATTAGCACTTCCGCCCAATATCAATGCAACAACTTTGAAAAAATCTCTACAAAAGAACTTTGTATGAACCTTTGGAACAGCCCGATCTTCTGTTGCATGTACTCTTTTTGCTTTATGTGTAAGCGCCAAGTATAATCGCGTTTGTCAGGTAATAACGAACATGGTCAGATGTGCAAGAACTATAACAGAATCATCTCGAGGTATTTCCATCATTACTGATTCCATAAACCTGTAGGCTTACTAAGCAGTGACATCCATTCATTCGAAAATTACCGCCTATTAATCGCTTTCGCATTTTAACATGATCAACCACCTCCATAACTAGAATCCAGGGAATCTAGGTAAGTAACACTCTCTTTAACCTAAGTTGTGGAAAATGGATCATTCGCTAATACCTGGGTAACCTATTCGTTTATCACTTAAAGAAAAAGGTTTTTATATAGCTTTCTACCGTACTGAAACGAAGAAAGTTTTATTTTTCCACAATATCTAGCAGAAGATTGCTTACTGTTTCATATGTGTCTTCACAAAGTTCGATCGAAATAGAATGAAAATAACAAACTTAAGAAGAACCAGGAGTCTGCAAAATCACAACACTTGTTACTTTCGCAACAATCCTCATGGGAACTAATGACGATGTTAATAATTTTTTTTTGATTTGATGATCCACCGAGTTAATCGTCTCGACACTTGTTTAAAATTTCTGCCAAAATTAATCTTATTACAAATTGTGCATTTTTGGGATATGGTACGGGGCTTCGGCAACGAACCTACATAGACTGCAAGTGGCGCAGAACAAGTGTCTCAGGTTCGCCCTGAGCGCCGCCCGATACGCGCGTTTACGTGACCTACACACAAACGCGGACATGCCGCTACTAACGACGTATATAAAAGGGATGACGGAATGCTTTTACAGGCGGACCGCCACTCACCACAACAAACTCATACGTGACATAACGGAACAAATATACGTCGTAGGACAGATACATACCCACAAACTACCTTACGAAACCCAGGACAGGACGGACTAACATAACATAATGTAACAAACGTAACATTACAAAACATACGAACCAAAAAAAAAGGACGCACGGGGTGGGTTTTTTGAGAGTTTCCCGCCGACCACACAAAACAAACGTAACGGACAACGAAACCCCGACAATAGTCGAGGGAGGCACCGTATTTGTTCTTAACTGTTAGTATAATTTTTAGATCCACCTATTAAGCGTGTACGTAGGAGTAGGTGTTTTAAATATGTGTTGTTGTATATTTGATGTCTTGTAAATATTGTGTATGTACCGATTTTTAATAAAAAACTGTGAATTTGAATTTTGAATATAAATCATGGACCTTTTATAATTTCAAGGAAGTTTAAGTAAATATTATTAAACAATATTGTTATATATTTAAAATATTTAAATAATTTGTTAGTTTATGTTCGATCTAATTAAGTGTTTTTGAATGTTTTTCGATGTACGGAACTAGTCGTTATAATAGCTTAAAATTTTGTAATTAATAATTTAGTATGTGAAATAACCGTTTTAGTGATATAAATTAATAATAACCAGAATTTAGATTACGGAGACTCAGTAGTACTCGTTAGGCAATTTTGCAGCCTCCGGCATCTAAATAATAATTCGACCCTCCAGAGCAACTCCAGTTTGTTTTCTGAAAAAGATAAATTTGAAGTAAGGTTATTGTGATTGATGTTTGTAGAAATGTAAATCAATTGAGAAACAAATAACGGAAAAGTATCCAATCTTTGTACTGAAGCGGAATTACTTTTTAAAAAATAACCCAGGAGAACAATCGGCTGTTTTGAAGCGAATGAATAAGCATTACTTAAACATGGGTAAGATACCTTAAATTTATTAATATAAAATGTATGTACTTAAGATAATTAGGAAGAAATTATTTATTGAAGAAGATAAACATAAATATTTAATTTAACTTTTGTAAATTTGTAAATATAAATTATATATATATAAATAAATAGATGTTAAAGAAATTGATATATAAAAAACGTTTACATTATCTATAACATGAACTTCGTTGTATCTAATTTAGCACAAATTCATACACCGCTGTAATTTGTGAAATGTACTCATTCCACTCCAATTAAAAATTCCGTAAAATGCAGACTTTTTAACTAATATAATTTATATATATATTCGTTTAATTCGTGTGTGTGTGTGTGTGTATGTGTGTGTGTGGGCGCGCGTGCTCTAGCGTCCAAACGATTATAGCTACAGCTCTGAAACTTTAAATTTAACATTTGTATGTAGCAAGGAGGAAAACGTCCTATTTTGAACGCAATCACTCAACCGGAAGTGATGGTTTACTCTTATCACCTTTTTCCATATCTCGAAAATGGTACACGTTACGGAAAAAAATATTCTTACATAAATTATAGATATTGATATTTTAAACAACTTTCACTTGAAAAGTTTTTTCGAAAAACGTAGTATAACTAAGTATAAGTAATTTTCGTGCGGACCACCGCGGATTTTTTCTATATAGGTCAAGCAAACACTCGCCATCATGATCATTCACCCATGTTTTCTATGTGTAGAAGTGTAAATAGTTTTTGTCAGGAAATTGATTTATTTAATATCACCTTAAATTCCTTACGGGCTCATTTCAGCGTAGGGAGTTTCTCACATTAGTTATAATATAATGTAAGATAATTTGTTATGTGTTTATATTATATCTATATATATATATATATATATATATATATATATATATAAATAATTAGAAGAAACAATATATATATATATATATATATATATGTATTTTGTTTCTTCTAATTATTTTTCTACTGTCATAGTTAACTTGTACATACAATATAAATTAATTATAATATTATCCTGTAATCAGTAGTATTTGTTCTACTGTTGGATAATAAATTATTATTATTATTATTATTATATATATATATATATATATATATATATATAGTTGTCCCGCGAAAAACCTTTTTTCTTTAATTATATCCTGGGCTCGGTTGTTCACGCAGGTGGCTATGTCCTCCCACGTGGCCGGTTTTAATGTTCCCACACGATGTGTGGGTGTTTTGACTTGATGCCACAATGTGGCGGTCGGCTACTTGTTGTGTACTCCGGTTGTTTTGTTTACCTCCAAATTTTGTCCATCGTTTAATTTGGCTATGCCGCCCTGATGACAACTAATAAGTCAGAAACACGTGTCGGCGGCTGCGTGCTTCCATGCGGGTTATGCCCATAAAAAACTTTCCTCTTTTATATAGTTGTCCCGCGAAAAACCTTTTTTCTTTAATTATATCCTGGGCTCGGTTGTTCACGCAGGTGGCTATGTCCTCCCGCGTGGCCGGTTTTAATGTTCCCACACGATGTGTGGGTGTTTTGACTTGATGCCACAATGTGGCGGTCGGCTACTTGTTGTGTACTCCGGTTGTTTTGTTTACCTCCAAATTTTGTCCATCCTTTAATTTGGCTATGCCGCCCTGATGACGACTAATAAGTCAGAAACACGTGTCGGCGGCTGCGTGCTTCCATGCGGGTTATGCCCATAAAAAACTTTCCTCTTTTATATAGTTGTCCCGCGAAAAACCTTTTTTCTTTAATTATATCCTGGGCTCGGTTGTTCACGCAGGTGGCTATGTCCTCCCGCGTGGCCGGTTTTAATTTTCCCACACGATGTGTGGGTGTTTTGACTTGATGTCACAATGTGGCGGTCGGCTACTTGTTGTGTACTCCGGTTGTTTTGTTTACCTCCAAATTTTGTCCATCCTTTAATTTGGCTATGCCGCCCTGATGACGACTAATAAGTCAGAAACACGTGTCGGCGGCTGCGTGCTTCCATGCGGGTTATGCCCATAAAAAACTTTCCTCTTATATATATATATATATATATATATATATATATATATATATATATATTCATGAACCTGTATTAATTAATGTTCACTACACCATTGAGGTGTAAGATTAGACCATCTTTCGTGTATATATATATATATATATATACTATTAAATGGTAAAGCTCTTTATTTTTTCACCAATATTTCGCATGTAAATGTATGCTTCATCAGGGTCACTACAATCAAAAAGGCAAAAATACAATAATTCCAAGGTAATCAAAAACAACAAACTTACAAACGTGAACAAGATAAGGGAGAAATAAAAACATTAAACTATCAAAATGAACACAAGTAATTAGTACGAAATTAAAGTACATTGCAAAAATTAACGAAAATGCACAGGAACAAAACACGAGGTGTGGCTGTCTTAATACACATGGCGAACGTAAAAATTCCTACCAACTTAAAGTATGAAATCTAAAAAACGGAAACATAACAACGTTGAAAAAACGAAATTAAATTAACAACAACAATTGAAATTTAAAACAAAATCAAAGAATTAACACTAATCAACATTTAAAATAAAACAAAAATTAATTAAACAACTGCACTTAAAAATAATATAAAACAGGTTAAATACAAACAAAAAAACAAAATTTCTTTAAAAAACATACCAAGGAAGGGGGACCAACTAAATAAGTGAATCAAAAGTATTATCGATCTGACTAGAAAACTTCTTATTAAAGGTTAATAGAAATGAATAAATCACATTTAGATTATCAGTATCAGATTTAAAGTTCATAGATTTAGGTTTAATATTATTAATTTCAACCATCTCGAGGAACTCCCTCGATTTTTTTCCCTGAGAGAATCTTAAGATCTTAGTATTATCCATGTCTACAGAATGATGTTCCAAATTCATGTGTTGTGAAAGAGCACATCTGGTTTTTTTAGTTCTAATATCACTCCTATGAAGTGTTATCTTGTTTTAAGCCAATTAGAGGTCTGTCCTATATATATTTTGTCACACTGATCACAGGGAATAGCATAAATTATATTGGAGTTCATTAACTTATCATTCTTATCCTTGATCCTACTAAAATACTTATGAATAGTACTAACATTATAGAAGGCAAATTTAACATTACCATGATTTAAAATCTTTGAAACTTTAGGTGTAAGATCAACAATGAATGGTAATCTGAGATATTTAACTAGTAAATTGTTAACAGAATCAACGTTTATTGAATTTGAGTTGACATCTCCTTGGTTAGCATCAGAATGGGAACTGAAGAATATTTTTTTTAATAATGAATAGGGGTACCCGTTATTCAAGAATAATTCTATTAAAATATTAAAATTTTATGTTTTAAACTAGGATGACAAATTTTACTTATTCTATTTTTCATTGCGGTGATAGTGTTGATTTTTTGTTTTATTGTATGATTCGAGTAAAAATTCAAGAATCTACCTGAATGCGTATTTTTTCTGTACCAATCAATGATAATCTTATTTTCAGGTGTTCTAATAACCAAAGTGTCTAAGAAGGGTACACTATTATTGCTTTCCTCCTCTACAGTAAATTGAATGTCTGGATGAAAAGAGTTAAACTAGTTCAAGGTATCATGAATTTGTCCTTCAGGAAGAGATAAAATTAAATCATCAACATATTTTTTTATAAACACTATTTGGAATGGTACTATCAACAGTATATTGCCCAATATGTAATCCATGACAATATTAGCAAGAATCGGGCTAAGTGGACTGCCCATAGGGATACCATGAATCTGACAATAAACCACACCATTAAATGAAAAGAAGGTATTCTGAAAAATTAAATTTAAACATTCAAAAAAGGATTCTTTAGAAAGATCAGTGTGATCAACAATATCTTCCCATTTTAGGTCTAGTACGTAAATAACCAACTCAATAGGTACATTGGTAAACAATGATACTACGTCGAAAGATGCCAACACATAATTGTCAGGAAGTACAAATTCTTGAAAAGACTCACAAAACTCGAAGGAGTTTACTATGTCATAAGGGCTATTGTTCTTAAAGGATACAGATAGGATGTTCGCAATGAAGGTAGCAATATTATATGTTGGTGACTGTATACTGGATACTATGGGTCTCATAGGTACATCAATTTTATGTACTTTCGGCAGACAATAAAGTTTTGCTATTATTGAATTATGTATTAACAATCTCTTATAGGTAATAGTATCCAGTTCTTCTACATCCAATAAGTTTCTTAAAAAATCATTAACCTTACTCTGTGATTTAATAGTGGGGCTTTATCAATATGGGAATAGTATTTCTTATCTTTTAAAAGTTCTACAGTTTTATAGATATACTCAGCTTTATCCATCGCAACAGTAGTAGTCCCCTTGTCGGCCCTCAAAATTAAAATGTCAGTATTATTTTTTAAAAAAGTACTGCATTTTTTGCAAGAATCAAACCAAACATTCCGGGTACCACCGTTGTGTAAACAGTAATTAGTCAATACATTAGTGAGCTGAGCTCTACACAAATTCGTTTGGTCACTAGTGAACTGTGATAAAATATTCTCACATTCCGACAAAAAAACACCAATATCTAATTCCCGGACAGTAACAGGCAAACCAAATTTGGGTCCTAATGACAAAAAATTCCTTATTTCAACAGGAATACCTGTCAAGGTACGATCAACAAACCATTTGTCATTATTGTTAAAAATTTTCGTAGTTATAGTTTTTATTATTTTTAGTTTTTATTATCGAGTTTACGACAAATACGAAAAAAATTTCTTATATATATATATATATATATATATATATATATATATACATGAAAGATGGTCTAATCTTACACCTCAATGGTGTAGTGAACATTAATTAAAACAGGTCCATGAAGACTAACTGGTGGATCGCTAGACAATATTGTTTCTGGGTTATTACCCTTTGTCAGTAGCGATTACCAAGAACCTTAGTTGTTGAAATACCTTTACATGTAGTGGCCATCAAAACTTCTTGGCGCGAGCCAATCACTCCTAACGAACCACTGACAACAGAACACTCACAAGACGATACCTTGTCTAACACCTTGCGGCGAGTAAACAAGACGACTGTCAAATGTCCAGTGTCAACATATAAAAGGATTGCTGCAATTAAGTTCAAAAACAATTCAAATTGAAAATGCGTCGTGTCAAATTTGACAGAAAAATGTAAAATTTACATGAAAGATGGTCTAATCTTGATGGCCACTACATGTAAAGGTATTTCAATAACTAAGGTTCTTGGTAATCGCTACTGACGAAGGGTAATAACCCAGAAACAATATTGTCTAGCGATCCACCAGTTAGTCTTCATGGACCTGTTTTAATTAATGTTCACTACACCATTGAGGTGTAAGATTAGACCATCTTTCATGTAAATTTTACATTTTTCTGTCAAATTTGACACGACGCATTTTCAATATATATATATATATATATATATATATATATATATATATATATATATATATATACTTATCTTGTATGATGAGCAGTCAGTCGTTGAATAAAACACTTTTAGCAATATTAAAGTTTATTGCGACACCTTTTTTTGCAATAAGGTGTTTCGGAAACCCTTGTCAAGCAATAAACATTAATATGACAAATGACATTAAATAAAACCTATCGCGGTAACAAGGCCGACTTTCTATTACCCCAGTATTTACTGCAAGAACTAGGGAAAACCTTGTAAAAACCTAGTTAGGGTATTCGACCAACATTTTAATTCACTACAATACAATTTAAAATCACAACGATAAAAAAAAATATATATGATAAGATAAAAATAAATTAACCCGCAATTGTAATAATAATGATCAAAAAATTGTATTGTAATGAATGAAATATTGGACACTTGGAATTTTGTGACAATATTAATTCAATATTAATAAATCAAAATTAATATTAGAAATTAATATTAAAGCCACAAAACTCCCATTGTGAAAAGGCTAGCTAAGAGAACTAATAATAAAAATCTACTAGAATGACCAATGTTTAATTCATTTAAAAAAAAAAAAAAAAAAAAAAAATGATTAAAATGAATTCAACATTGGTCAGACCTCTTAAAAAAATATACAAATCAAAACTTAAATTAATGTGCCGATAATCAACTCAAACGCAGGGCTGCTCTAAAAGGATAACGTATAAATTCCAAGTTAATACATGCCAATGCCATAAAAAATGACTATGCAAAAGTAAACACCAGCATGCACCAAAATAGAACCACACATCAACCTTAAAGATCAGCTCTACAATGAGTTCATTAAAGGTCACATCTCTTAAATATTAATTACTAATTTGATCAATGTTCAAACTAAAGTCGGCCTTGTTACCGCGATAGGTTTTATTTAATGTCATTTGTCATATTAATGTTTATTGCTTGACAAGGGTTTCCGAAACACCTTATTGCAAAAAAAGGTGTCGCAATAAACTTTAATATTGCTAAAAGTGTTTTATTCAACGACTGACTGCTCATGATACAAGATAAGTACCATTTTAAGTGATTTACAGTCGAGAATTTGTACAATAATTATATATATATATATATATATATATATATATATATATATATATATATATATATATATATGTCTAGTGATCCACCAGTTAGTCTTCATGGACCTGTTTTAATTAATATTCACTACACCATTGAGGTGTAAGATTAGACCATCTTTCATGTAAATTTTACATTTTTCTGTCAAATTTGACAAGACGCATTTTCAATATATATATAAAGATATAAAGATAATTCTTTGGGAAAATTTGGACAGGTAAATCAATTAAACAATAACTACAGCAGTAACGTTTCGTTTATATAAAGGCATCTTCAGACTAATGTAATATCAATTTAACACACGCGGAAACTGACCAAAATACACAATCAAACTTAAACAAATGTAAAGATTGCTCCTCAAACACTTCACATAAATGCACATATAAACAATTTAAAATTCGATGCGAACTCGATGCATATATGGATGTAATTTTTACCATATTACGCCCGAGGCAAGTTCGACCCTTGTTTTCTCGATGTAGATATTTCCAACGCCGCGTAACGGGAATAACTCTCAAATGACGTTATATTTTAATTCAAAACAAACAGCACTCAATTCAGAGTGTTAAACACATTTAAGCACAATTTCATAAAAAAATATATTTATTTTTTGTCAATAATATGTCCAAAAATCTTGCCAATGTTCTTGCTGTATGGTATTTTCTTTTGTCCGTATCCGTATAGCAATTTACGCTCGAAGACCGAAGTAAACCGAGCGCTATCTCTACATGATTGTCACTACTTCCAGTAATCTTGGTAACATAAGCTCCATTGAATTCTATTTATATAAAACCAAAATCCCGCTGCGGGGATTTACCCAAAAATAAAATTATTTTTAATTTATTAATTTTACAATGTGTTTACAATTTTCATGCTTGATTTAATATAAAAATAAGTTTTCGAATTATTTACTTTGAGACAAAACAAAGTATGTTCAATAAAAAACTCTCAGGCAGGCAATAATAAGTTTTTACGGGATTAATATAGTCGTTACATTTTAGACTTATTGCTCACTGTTTCGCTATTGTAAATCACTTGCCAAATGTAATAAATTTTCATAGACAAAACGTAACAAATTTATTATTTGAACATATTCTACGTACCGGGATACACACAAAAACTGTTCTAACATTCTTCTCCTTTTAACAACAAACCATGTTGTTATGTCGAAATATTTATCAGATTTAACAATAACGTTGCAGCAGTGTTTAATTTAAGACATTAAGGTATATTAATCTATATCAAATATTACATATTTGGCACGCATATCCTTATATTGAGAATTAGTGAATACTTATAAATACCTTTTATTTATTTATTGCTTTCCCCCAGTCCACATTAGCCCGACCGGTGGGGTTGTTTTCGAATAGAGTAGAGTCTTTAACGGACTACTCCGAGCGTCGGTTATGAGCATTGATGTTGGCTCTCACAGTGGCGTACAGCTTCGCCTGGCACGAGGGCGCGTTTAGTGGAGATGGTTTAATAAGAACTTTTGAGTGCGCTAGTGATTACCGGTAGAGTTAGGTGCACCGAATGGAGTGGCGTTGCCCTTGCCGTTGTTACGGATACCTGGATATTTAGCTGGATATGTATGGAAAGCGGAGGTTATGCAATCATGTCAGTCTGTTAGTACGCGAGTCGGCTGCTGACGGATTGTGTGCGCAGGCATGTATTATAGCGGCGTGATCGCTTGACCTGAACGCGAGTCCAGGTCAGATATCTGTTCTAGTAATGTAATCAGCGCATGCACGGACGTGCATCGGATAAGGCTTTACTATCTTGAGTATTTGAGTATTGAGTATTTCTATTAACTATTTTAATTGACGATATTTAAATTGATGTTTAGGTGTAGACGAAGACCACCGATGGGTGGCAGTAGAGAGCCGAATAAAGGAGGATAGGCACAGTCCGACGAGTGCTGGTGTAAGGATCCTGGAAGTGAATCTGACGTTCGTGCGGTTATACAATACTTGCAAAAGAAAGGGTTGTCGACAAAAGAAATTCATGAAGATATGGTATTTGCATTAGGTGAGGGTGCTGTTTCTTACCAAGAATTTAAACTGGGAAGACAGACGTGTTAACATGCGAAGGGTGCTGGGCAACCAGTGACTGTCACTACCCAAGAAAATGTTAAGCGTATACACGATATGGTAATGACCGGCGACCGACGATTGACGACTGATCATAGCTGACATTACCATTTTTCTTATGGCACTTCTGTTTTTTTAGCCCCAGCTTTTCTGTTCTCCAAACAGAACAGAAACGTACTAGAGCATTGCATTCTGAAGCTAATTTTTCAAAGTTTAAAGCAGATTCGGATGAACTTCTTTCCTGATTCGTCACTGTTGATAAAACGTGGGTTCACCATTTCGATCCTGAGACAAAGCAACAAAGTATGGAGTGGCATCGCCGAAGTTCTTGGCAACCAGGCAAATTTCGTGTTTTGCCATCCGCTGGTAAAGTTATGGCTATAATTTTGTGGAACGCAGACGGAATTTTGATGGCTGATTTTTTGGAACGTGGACATGCAATAACAGTCTCCTACTATGTCAACTTCATTTCAGGATTGCGCGATTGTGTGGAGGAAAAAAGGCGGGGAAAATTGAGCAAAGGAATTCTGTTTCATCAAGACAACGCTCCAGTCGACAAAAGCCATGAGCTATGAGCGCTATTCTGAACGCAGAGTTTGAATTGTTTGAACATCCCTTATATTCACCAGACCTGGCCCCTAGTGATTGCTTGAAAATATTTCCAAAATTAAAGGAATATCTTCGGGGGACCAGATATTACTACGATAATTAAGTGATGACGGCCGTAGGTGACTGGTAGGAAGAGCAAATATTTTTTTCGAGGGTAATCTAAAGTTTGCAGCATCATTGGACCAAATGCATCAACGTTGTTCAGGGAAATTATGTACAAAAATAAACGTTTGATATTTCTTCAATTTGTTTTCATCTATGTTAGGGACCGTAAATACTGAACTCCACTTGTACATATATTGTGCATGGTACATCCACACAATTAATATGCAGTTTCATGCATTGCCCTCAGTCATCGATTTACCTATCTATCTACTACTGCTACTACCCATAACTCGATGTTACCTTTCCAAGTATTAGCAACCCTTTTCGCTTCTTTAAGTTTCACGCGAAATACCGCGATTGTATGATAATACTACGGGTATTTCCGACATTACTGGGGAATACCCTTGATCGTTCAGTCGGCCAAAATATTTCCCGACAGTCGCCAGACGCATAGGCAGCACTCACTACGTAAATTAAATATTCGGCGCAGCGATCGAACGCCCATAATTTTATCTGCTGTAATGATATTCAACTATTGTCATATGAACGACATGCATGCAACAAACCCATATAATAAAAAAATCATCTCATGAACAGAAAATGTATGTCTAGCAGTTGTGACAATTCGCAATATCATTGTGCCTAATTTGAGATGGCTAATTTATCGTGATACATTAAGTTGAAGAAATTTCAGTTTTAGTCAAATTAAAGTTATATGTGAAAAAATGTCACAAAAATAATATAAACACAAACAATACATCAGTTAATAAATAATAAGGGAATGGTATTTTCTCACTTTTCATTGCAATGATGACACATGTAAACATAAGAAGTTCCACGTAAATATCTGCAATCATCAATTTACGACAATAAAAATAGATCATTCATAATAAACCATTGGTTGGTTTGGGTTGGGTTCACCTGCGTTACCACCATGGTGTAATAAATCTGTGATTGAAAGAACGTGGCTAATATTTTTGACCTGTATTTCGTTTGTATCTAATTGTGTTACAATATGTAAACCTTGATTGATTTGGTTTGTTACGAAGTAACATAATACAAATATATATATATATTGTCAGAGTGAAGAATATCTAGAAATGGATAGACACATTGACATAAAATATTATAAAAATAATATTGTGTACCATCCATATAGATATTCTTGATTATATTCTAAAAAATTATAATAAAGAAGCAAATCAGGGGTGTTTAAATCCGGCGATCTTGCAGGTCATGATACAAGTCTGCCCCTTCCTACACATCTTCGTCCAAAAGTTCCGTGTAAATACCCTCTAACTGCAATCGAAAAATGCACCGGAGCACCACATTTGTTGCCTTTGGTTCAAAGGAATCGCGTCTAAAAGATTACCCAGTGTGTTCTGCAGAAAGTTCAGATAAGCAGCGCCTCTCAATCGGTTTGGTAAAACAACCCGGCCTAGTAACCTATCGCTCAAAATCCCCATCCAACTGTTCAATGAAAAACGTACCTGGTGTCTGAATTCCATACTACCATGGGGGATTTTCGTCGTATCCCCGAAACCGTCCATTCGCGGGCACATGTTTTCTTTTACATACTATCAGCCCTCAAAGTTTGTGACACTTTTAACATCCTTTAAAAATACTGAAATGGAAAAAATATTATAATTTAAAAAACTGTTATGCAAAAATTCAAAACTGACAAAGGAATTTAGTATTGTCTAATTGTGACTGTTGTGGTTTATACAATACTCGTTATTACCTATTTGAAGTTTTCTTTTAAACTTTTTTAGTATAGTTATAACTTCGTAGACATTTGCAGTAGTAAACAATTTCAATTTTCATTGACTCACATACTAATTTGTTAAATATCTTTCACTGAAAGGAATATATGATGAATCATTTAACTTACTGTTTATAATAACTGCAAATACATCGATAATTATTGACAGAAATTGAAAACAATACAGACGATCGCTAGACAATATTGTTTCTGTATTACTACACTTCGTCCGTAGCGATTACCAAGAATTTTAGTTGTTGAAATACCTTTACATGCACTGGACATCAAAACTTCTTGGCGCCAGCCAATCACCCCTAACGAACTACTGACAACAGAACACTGACAATATGAAACCCTGTCTAACACAGGGCTGTGACTAAACAAGAACGACTGATAATCGCTTGGTAATCGTTACAGACAAGTGTAATAGTGTAATAACAGAACAGAAACAATACGTGTACTGCCTAGCGATCCACCACTCGGCCGAGTTAAAACCAAAGGTGTGGCTGAGATACGTGGATGATACTTTCGTTGTATGGACACACGGAAGAGAAGAACTCGACAGGTTTCTGGAGAACCTCAACAAGCAACACCCAGCTATAAACTTCACCATGGAAGTGGAAGTAGACAATCAGCTACCGTTCCTGGACGTACTGGTAATGAAAAGAGACGACAAGAGTCTCGGCCATACAGTATACAGGAAGAAGACGCACACCAACAGGTACCTAAACGCTCAATCACACCACCACCCGGCACAACTGCACTCTGTAGCCAGAACATTAATAACAAGATCAGAAAGGATAGCCGATGGTAGAAGCAAGAACAAAGAAATGGACAACATAAACAAAGCACTGGCGCACAACGGATTTTCAAAACGGGAAATTCTCAGAGCATCAAGACCCCGCAGACGAACCCAGGAAGAAGAAAAGGAAGAAGAAAAACCAGCAGCCATAGCATTTCTACCGTATGTCAGAGGGACCACGGACAAGATAAGCAGGATCCTTAGTACACAGAATATCGATACAACTTTCAGACCATACAGGAAAATAGAAACGATGCTGAGGACTCCAAAAACGAAAATTCCATTAGAAACGCAGGGAGTTTCTGCGAGAAGACATACATCGGTCAATCCAATAGGCGCATCGAAGTCCGTAAACAAGAGCACATTCGCGCCGTAAAACAAAGAGATTCGTCATCGTCATTGGCTAGCCATTTCTTAGACACATGACACAGAATCGACTTCGACAATACAAGGACAATAGCTAGCATTGAACAGTTCACCAGCAGAATAATACGGGAGGCAATAGAAATAGAGAAACGGAAAGAAATCCTCAACGCACGAGATGATGCCCAACGATTGCCTGCAACATGGTGTCCAGTATTACAACAATACAGTACAAGCAGTGTTCAAGGACAGCGCCACAGAAACCACCACAGGAACCGCTACAGGCCATCACACGCCCACTGTACCAAGGTCCATTAACCAGGAGCCGAAGTAAGAGGCAGTCGAGCGTAGTCAACCCCAACGACAAACCGGAATATAAGGATTAACGAGTAACTCCGAACGTCAGCGAGACCTAGAAGAGCTTCCTGAAGATGGCAGATGGGACTCTGCCGAAACGTCGAAGCGACCCTTCGGGGAACATTTCTACAACGCGGTTCACAACCCGAGAACCAAGAAGCACAGATTTCAGCCGCGATATATATATATGAGTTAATTGGATCTTCGGATTTATAGGACACGAACAATAATAAAAAACAATTGTCTCGAAACGCTCACATCACATACCTTCAATAATCAGCATCAATTTGTTTTTGAACAGGCGAAAGTTTTGGACAGAGTGAGAAATCTATATAAAAGATTAATTTTAGAGGAAATTTATATAAACAGTACACATAACACTGCAAACATAAAAAAAATAGAATCTAAACTTTTTACCATGTATAGTAACAGATTGTCATAACGTAAGGTCGGGTGCATATGGTCAAAGTAATTTAAAGCATATTAGGACGTAAATACAGGCCCATACAGTAACAATAGATAGCACAACAAATTTAAATTACTTTAACATACATTAAATTACACGAAAACCCGGTTTAAAACTAGGAAATGTAAAATAAAATAAGAGAAATAAGTTAGGTTATGTTCATTTATATGCATCGAAATGTCCGATCGGTCGCATAACAACGCAATCCATTTAAATTCAGATATCAATCAGGATAGCTATGCACAGCAGTATAAAAGGGAAATTAAAAAAAAATAGGGTCAGAGCGTCCTTAACCACCAAGTAAGCAGCTTCTGTGTTGCGAAGATCTAAAATTGTAAACAACCCAGTAAAAACCTAATAAAAAAGTCAAATTAAAATATCCATATTCGCCAAAATATATTAAACATACCGGGGAACAAAACTCATCGAAGAATTCACATCGGAGGACCAAATTTTGGCCGAAAAATATAACCCCAAGACCCACGCCGTGGAGGGAGACTAGTTGATTAATACGCCGCTGGGCGGAGCTTTATCGACCACCTGTTGATTACGTACGCAGGTAGAATTAAATCCCGATACACGTATTTTACTTACCCAAAGATCACGAATAATTGTCCACCACATTACACGTACCCACATTACACATAAGTATAAGTTAAAAGTTTGCAAACCACCAACAGCCCTCTTGGAAGGCCATCGCGATTCATTGAATAACCGTATTTTTTGCCCTTCCAAGATCACTACACCCAGGCGTCCAAAAGCGGAAGTAAGCCCGCGATATT
Source organism: Geotrupes spiniger (assembly GCA_959613385.1). Classification (NCBI taxonomy): domain Eukaryota; kingdom Metazoa; phylum Arthropoda; class Insecta; order Coleoptera; family Geotrupidae; genus Geotrupes; species Geotrupes spiniger. The sequence continues at coordinate 46,556,932 of OY390732.1, forward strand.
TGTTAATTTTTAAATTAACCGGCATTTTCAATTGTATTTATTTAATTAAAATAAATTAAGTCGTTATTACAAGTAAAAAGAAAACGTGTTTGTCCTGTAATGTAGTGAAATATATGGATTTACGTTACACTCATTGACTAGCCCTGAGAGAGAGTCATATAAACTACGAGCAATTCAAATACAATAAGAGCAATTATAAAATGAAAGAAAATAAAATTAAATAAATACATTGTAACAATATATTTAAACCTTTATATATATATATATATATATATATATATATATATATATATATATATATATATATATATATATAGAATCCAGAAATATATATCAGGGAAACGGTCAGCTATTGGGTAGTAATGAAACTCAGTTGATTATTCTTTTCAATATTTCGCAATAATTTAATTGCTTCATCAGGAAAGCTACAAGAATTGCATTAAGAAAAAACAGTCAGAAAATTTAAATCAAATTCCACTTACATAATATAAGAGTTACGTGTAATTGGCTAATTGTTAACATTAAAAACTTTTGTCCATACATGAGACAGTTTTAATAATTGAAACACACATTTTTTAAGAAAATTATCAAAACAACGTGAAAACAAAGGCGCACGTGGTAGGCCATTTTTAAATAACAGCTGATGGACAGCAGAAGGAAAGAGAGATAGTATGAGTGGGTGAACCAGCAATTGCCAACCTTTTACAATTTAAAAACATAACAACGTAAAACTAATGACAATTTATCGAAATAATTTAATAAAAGGAACGAACGTAATTGTAACAAACATGGCTAAAAATTACAACAGATAATTATTATTAGGTGTGAAATCCAACAACCAAGAGTAAATGTTGCTGAGATGCTGTATGTCAGACCTAAAATTTACACAATTGGTATGTTTATTTATATAATACATTTCTAGAAAAATCCGCCGCTTGTACCTGCTCTGAGAAGTTAATATTGAAGTATTATCAAAGTCAAAATTATGGTTAAATTTAGTAAAATGTGATGCAAGAGCACAAGAATTCTTCTGCAACCTACAGTCGCTCTTATGCTGAGTAATTCGTGTCTTTAGCTATTGTGCCAACAATGGCTAAAGACACGAAATCCTCATTTTATCCTCAAATTTCCCCTTGTTTTGATAATTTTCTTAAAAAATGTGTTTCAATTATTAAAACTGTCTCATGTATGGACAAAAGTTTTTAATGTTAACAATTAGCCAATTACATGTAACTCTTATATTATGTAAGTGGAATTTGATTTAAATTTTCTGACTGTTTTTTCTTAATGCAATTCTTGTAGCTTTCCTGATGAAGCAATTAAATTATTGCGAAATATTGAAAAGAATAATCAACTGAGTTTCATTACTACCCGATAGCTGACCGTTTCCCTGATATATATTTCTGGATTCTAACGTTGCACGGTTGATACTCCTGGCCTTCTATATATATATATAAACCTTTATTGACATTAATTATTTGACATTTGACATATTTCCCTAAATTTTTCTTCTTTCTCCACCTTCTCTTGCCGCCTTCCATTTTCCTCGTCTCCTCCCTCCTGGCCATTCTTCCCATTCTCCTACTCCCCTTTGACTGCCTTATCTGAAACATTTTTTTGTTTGTTTTGTTTTATGTCTTTACCGTTTCCCTCCTTTTCCTGCAGTCTTCTTTCTTCCTCTTTAGCCTCCCAAGTATCTCCAGTCCCTTCCCCTTCTCTCCCAATACCCTTACCCAATCCCTGCCCACTTTCTCTTCCTTCCTACTCCATCCGATTTCTTCACACTCCTCCCACCAATGTCTCCATTCGTCCCTTTGTTCTCCGCATACCTAGCATCTCATGTAATCTCCCCCCATCCAATATTTATTCGCCTTTTCCTCGTTGCCGCATCTAAACCTCGCTATTATCTTTTCATCTTCCGCCGAGTTTCCTCCTCTCAGGTACTTCGGACTCCTTCAATGTACTTGTATCCGTTTGAACTTAGTATTGTACCTTGAATACTCTATCTTCTCACTCCTTTCCTGTGTTTCTACTTGTTTCCACCTCTCCTCTAATTCCTTTTCTAGCTTTTTTCCCTCCGCTCTTCTCCTTTCAACTTCTCTCGTCGACATCCTCGCTTTCTCGTACATCTTTATTCTTCCTTCTTCCCATTTCGATAGCCCACTTCCCTCGCTTTCTCTCCTCTCCAAATCCTCCACTACCTTTTTTGGCAAGCTCCCCCTCTCCCTTTCACCGTCGCCTCGTATTTCGCCACTCTCTTATTCGTCTCTACTCTCAACCTCTCTCTCCCTGTCTCTTGCCTCACTATATAGTCCGGCGTCGATTTTTGCAATTATAAAGCCCTTTTTATCTGCCTTATGTATGTCTTATATATTAATTGCTGTTCTTTCGTCCCCCATATTGCGGCCCCATACAGCATAATACTTTTTATACACACGTCCCAAATCCTCATTTTATCCTCAAATTTCCCCTCCCCTTTCCCCCAAAGGCACCCCCGCAAACCCTCGTCTGCCTTCCTCGCCTTTTTGCACATATGCATCATGTGCCCTTCCTCACTGTTGTTGTCTCTATCACGTACCCTAGGTATAACCATTCCCTCACCTGTTGCCCTCTTATCATCTCCTTTAGTCCTTTCTCCGTAACCGCCAATATGGCCACGTCATCCGCAAATGCCAGAGACCATATTCTTTCCCTACCCAATTTCACCCCCCGTCTTGGCCGTTTTTGAATACTCCCTCGAGCCTTGCTATGTATATATTGAAGAGCAGAAGAGCAACGGACTCAGTGGGCACCCCTGCCTTAATCCTCTCGTTGTCCTAAATCCCTCCGTCGTCTCCTTACTCCCTCTTACTCTACACCATGTCTCCTCATAAATTTGTCTTATTCTTTCCGCTAGCCCCGCCTCTTCTAATGCCTTCATCAGTACTAGTCTGTCCACTCTATCAAACGCAGCCTTTATGACGACAAACATCACGTATACTTTCCCCCCTGTTACCGCCGTCTCGTTCTCAATTATGTAATTTAGTACATACAAGTTATCTCTCCTTATTTCTTCCATTTTACTTCTCTTAATGTCTTCCTGTACCTTTTCTTTATCTCGTCATTCCATATATTCACAGTCGTCTCTTCTTCTTTCTTTCTCTGTTTCCTCTCCACGCTTGCCCCTTGCATTCCACTTCTACCGGCATGTGATCAGATTCCCACCTTTTCCCCACCGTAAACCTCTCCATTTATCACCACATAGTCGATGCCAGACCTTCCATTAGGTCCTATATAGGTGACTCTCCTCATTTCTTTTATTTCTTTAATTATTTCTCTGAATAACTCTATCACACTTTCGTTCTCTATCTCTTTCTCTTTTATCTCACCTTTCCTCTCTCCTTCCTTCTCTCTCTCTATCGATCTCGCTATTTTCCTGCTCCTTGTGGACATCTCCGGTACTCTCTCTCCTGCACTTCCCGCTCTGTCCCTGCCTCCACTCGCATTTATTTACTTCCCCTTCTATTTATCCTGCCCCGTCGTCACTGCACGCCGGCCTCTATCCTATTCGAGCCCGCTTAGTAATTTATACCTATGCCGTCCATGTTCACCTGGTAGCAGTTAATGTGCAATCAAACTGATTGAGGTGAATCACCCGGGCTGTCCCTCGGAGTCGTTCTCTCTCTGACCGTGCCAACGCCCGGTCGCACTACACAAAAAAATATCGCAAAAACCAGCGCCCGCGAACGTAAACAACTATGTACTTCTTTCCCGGTACGAATTGTTTTTACCTTGCTTTTAATCAACTATTTGGCTTTATTCCGGCGTCCACTAGTCGCCGATTTCGACGGTACTACTATATATATATATATATATATATATATATATATATATATATATATATATATATATATATATTCCGAAGAGTAGTTGCCGTTGATATATTATATCATAACAAAACAAACATAAAATTTGTTGCTTCAAAATGCTTCATCAGGATTACTAAATAGAATCCTGATGAAGCATCCGTATAGGGTGCGAAATATTGGTTCATAAATAAATAAAGAACATACGATACTTCGTCGTTTAATTGCCGCAATCCCCCAAAAAAAAACAAATTTGATGTTTGTTTTGTTATGATATATATATATATATATATATATATATATATATGTGTGTGCTTCTTGGATCTCGGGTTGTGAACCGCGTTGTAGAAATGTTTCCCGAAGGGTCGCTTCGACGTTGCGGCAGAGTCCCATCTGCCATCTTCAGGAAGCTCTTCTAGGTCTCGGTTTTCTTTGTCTTGTCCCACGTTGGTTTGACAATTTTATTGATATGTTTTCCTTCGTCTAACCCCACGCTGGGTTGAGAATTTGCTCTTACCTATCCCAGGGCGTTTTATGCTTCCGACTTTTTTTTATTGGCTTTTTGTGTTGTTGAACTGACTTTCTTTCTTACCTCTATACCAGAATAACACAACCTTTGTTTTATTTAATCTATTTATTCTTCTCCACAAAAATATTTTTACCATATAATAAATGCGATCTCTAATTATTTAATTGAAATTCTATTTTACAATATTTATATCTCGCGACTTCGTTGTTGTCGTCCTTCTTGGCTTGGAGTCCACACCGCTTTCCGATGTCGAGGTTTCTACTTACACCTATAAATCGACGTCGGGTCTATCGGAGTCTCAATCTGTATGGCGAATTCCTTTTCCTTGTCTGTGAACATAAAAGTATCGCCTCTGCCCTCCTTTATATTTATCTCTTGATCGGGCTCTAATTAATGTCCCCACTTCGTACTCTGAAATGTTCTCGTCTATCGTCTTCGATCAATACAAGTTATCGACCGTTGACTTTATTTTTAATTTGTTATCAATAAATTATTTTTATTGTCTTCGATCAATACAACTTATCGACCGTTGACTTTATTTAAATTTGTTATCAATAAATTATTTTTATTGTCTTCGATCAATACAAATTATCGACCGTCGACTTTATTTAAATTTGTTATCAATAAATTATTTTTATTGTCTTCGATCAATACAAATTATCGACCGTCGACTTTATTAAAATTTGTTATCAATAAATTATTTTTATTGTCTTCGATCAATACAAATTATCGACCGTCGACTTTATTAAAATTTGTTATCAATAAATTATTTTTATTGTCTTCGATCAATACAAATTATCGACCGTTGACTTTATTTAAATTTGTTATCAATAAATTATTTTTATTGTCTTCGATCAATACAAATTATCGACCGTTGACTTTATTTAAATTTGTTATCAATAAATTATTTTTATTCTCTTCGATCAATACAAATTATCGACCTTTGACTTTATTTAAATTTGTTAATAAATTATTTTTATTGTCTTCGATCAATACAAATTATCGACCGTTGACTTTATTTAATTTCAATTGGACATTTACCAATTTGGTGTAAATTATTACTATTTAATTAACTCCCTAACTTTAACGAAATTCCTTTAAAACCTTAAATAAATCAATTAAACCTTTCCTAAATAACACAAAATAATTCTCAAAACAAAATCAAAATCAAATCCACAGTAAAATAAATTAACGAATTAAATAAATTAACTTAAACTTTACCTTTCGGGATCGTTTCTTATTGCACGAGATGTGTAGCGAAGAGAGCTTCCAATTCACCATAAGAGGATCTCCAGGCCTCGACGAAAAGAGAAGGATTTTCGTCCATGCGATCGAATATATTTTTCGTCGGATCCCAACCCCGCCTTCGAATGACATGCGCCGTTTACACGTGCATAGAACCTACATTTGGCTACCCTTGCTATTTTGAACTGCCCTCTTGCGAGCATTTTCCCAATTCGTTCGGTCTTATATCGATATCGATTTCTATTTATGTTCGTCGATAAAGTCGTTTTTTCTTTGTTCCTGTGTCATTTTTAAGTATGTAATCATTTAAATTGAATTCAAATTCAATTTCGATAATATAACAATCCTGAAAAAAGAAATCAACTACCACCAAAGACTTTTGCACGAAATGATACAAATAATCAAAGAACTCAAGGCAATCAATGACAAAATTGATATAAAGAACCTATCACAAATATATTACCAAATCATTTAATTGAAAACAAATAACATGCTAACCTCGCTGATATCACTGACTAAAATTTTTTGCATTAATTAATTCACCACCAATTTTGGTTCATATTAATACTATTTTCGATTTAAGGATACGTTATATGAACGAAATTATGTCTATGTAACGTTTTGACGCAATGTATCAGTATATAAGGGGCATGTCCATCCCTTAAAACAACACATTTTAAATATTGCGAATGCATCTTCAAACATCCAAGTATGCTATAATACGACGAAATCAAAGGCGCTAGATGTAAATGTAAACAAATATGACGCATGTAAATTACGTTTGAATTTTTTAAACATCCAAGATAATACATTGTTTCAAAACGATATTAAAATCTTATATTATTTCTGATGAAGGTAACAGCAGTACCGAAACGTTAAATATAATAGCATAAGAAATACAGTGTTTTAATAACCAATTATACCCACAATTGGCAATACTGCCAAAATCAATCATATATATGTATATATATATATATATATATATATATATATATATATATATATATAAATAAATGCAAGGAGCATCGACCGTACGTTAAGATCCAAAACGATGAATATCGAGGAAAGCGGTCAGTTTCTTTTTCGGGCACTAATAAAACTCAATTAGTTGTTCTTTTCTATATTTCGCAATATAATTGATTGCTTCATCAGGAAAGCTACAAGTTAATGCCTCATTAAGAACCAGGCAATGTAACGTTTAATTTTTATGAAAAATATACTCACACAAAGGCGAGTCGTTTTTTGAAACTAGCGAAGTAAACATTTATCACATTGATACATCGAGCGGTTAAATTAATTAAAATAGATGAAGTTAAAACGTAAAAATATTTCGTCACATTGTAAACACATGTTAAAATTTGAGGTTAAGTATTTGACTAAATGCCGAAGAACTGAAATTTTTTTGTGTTAGGTACCAACTTAACTTTAAATGTTGTCGGTGCCAACACGCACCTTACAAAACCAAAATTTAAATATGAATTGAACCGGGAAAGAATGCACTAAAGGGAATCATCATCGAGTGTGTTGTTTGTGAAACTAAAATTCAATAAATGCGTATAGATGTTGCTAAGTTGATTGACATCTGACCTAAAATTGATCGCATCCGTGTGCTTGTTGATGTAATACATTTCTAAAAAAATTCTATGTTTATATTTTGATTGTGTTTCCAAAATGGACACATTAGAAAAATCAAAGTTATGCACTTGTTCAGAGAAATGTTATAGGTCTGAAATAATTTACAAAATACCATGTTCGGTATGTGAGGGTTGTTACATAGGACACACGTCACAATGGTTGAAATCTAGAATTACCCAACATAAGAGTGATTGTAGGATTGGTAAGAATTCGTGTGCTTTGTCCTTACATTTCTCTGAACAAGTGCATAACTTTGATTTTTCTAATGTGTCCATTTTGGAAACACAATCAAAATATAAACATAGAATTTTTTTAGAAATGTATTACATCAACAAGCACACGGATGCGATCAATTTTAGGTCAGATGTCAATCAACTTAGCAACATTTATACGCATTTATTGAATTTTAGTTTCACAAACAACACACTCGATGATGATTCCCTTTAGTGCATTCTTTCCCGGTTCAATTCATATTTAAATTTTGGTTTTGTAAGGTGCGTGTTGGCACCGACAACATTTAAAGTTAAGTTGGTACCTAACACAAAAAAATTTCAGTTCTTCGGCATTTAGTCAAATACTTAAAATTAAATTTTAACATGTGTTTACAATGTGACGAAATATTTTTACGTTTTAACTTCATCTATTTTAATTAATTTAATCGCTCGATGTATCAATGTGATAAATGTTTACTTCGCTAGTTTCAAAAAACGACTCTCCTTTGTGTGAGTATATGTTTCATAAAAATTAAACTTTACATTGCCTGGTTCTTAATGAGGCATTAACTTGTAGCTTTCCTGATGAAGCAATCAATTATATTGCGAAATATAGAAAAGAACAACTAATTGAGTTTTATTAGTGCCCGAAAAAGAAACTGACCGCTTTCCTCGATATTCATCGTTTTATATATATATATACACACATATATATATATATATATATATATATATATATATATATATATATATATATTATATATATATATATTGAAAATGCGTCTTGTCAAATTTGACAGAAAAATGTAAAGTTTACATGAAAGATGGACTAATCTTACACCTCAATGGTGTAGTGAACATTAATTAAAACAGGTCCATGAAGACTATCTGGTGGATCGCTAGACAATATTGTTTCTGGGTTATTACCCTTCGTCAGTAGCGATTACCAAGAACCTTACTTGTTGAAATACCTTTACATGTAGTGGCCATCAAAACTTCTTGGCGCATTTTCAATTTGAATTGTTTTTGAACTTAATTGCAGCAATCCTTTTATATGTTGACACTGGACATTTGACAGTCGTCTTGTTTACTCGCCGCAAGGTGTTAGACAAGGTATCGTCTTGTCAGTGTTCTGTTGTCAGTGGTTTGTTAGGAGTGATTGGCTCGCGGCAAGAAGTTTTGATGGCCACTACATGTAAAGGTATTTCAGCAACGAAGGTTCTTGGTAATCGCTACTGACGAAGGGTAATAACCCAGAAACAATATTGTCTAGCGATCCACCAGTTAGTCATCATGGACCTGTGAGGTGTAAGATTAGACCATCTTTCATGTATATATAAAAAAAAAAAACAACAACCTTTATTGGCATACTTAATCTACATCCTCTTTACAAATCATCTGTACAAATATATCATTCTTCATTCCTCGGCTCTATCACCCCCTCCGGCTATCCACCCACGCTCCGCGTCTCCTACTCTTCTCTACCTGCAACAGTAACATTTTTACCTATCTCCCTTCTTTTCCTCTCTCCATCTCTCATCTTCCTTAGTTTCTCTAATGTTTCTAGCCCTTCCCCCGTCTCTGCTAACACCCTCCACCAAGCCCTGCCTCTCTCTTTCTCCCGTGGACCCCAATTCAATCCTTCACACTCCTCCCACCAGTGTTTCCAATCATCCCTGCCCTTCCCACATATCTGGCATCTTATGAATTCCTCCCCCATCCAATATTTATTCTTCTTTTCCTCATTACCACATCTATACCTGGCTACTATTCTTTCGTCCTCCTCCGACATCCCCCCTTCCAAATATTTCGGTCTCCGACCGCAAACTTTTATCCCTTTATATTTCTCGTTATATTTTGAATTCATTATCTTCTCCTCTCTTTCTTGGCATTCCACTTGTTTCAATCTGTCTGCTATCTCGCTCTCTACCCCTACCCCTTCTCTTCTCCTATTTTCTACCTCCACTATTGACAGACCCGCTCTCTCATACATCTTCTTTCTAAGTTTCTCCCACTTCGATAGTACCCCTCCCTGTCTTCCCCTCCTCTCTATTTCCTCCATCACCCTTTTTCCTAAGCTGTTACCCTCTTCTCTCTTTAAACCGTCTTCATATTTTGCCATCCTCCTCGCCGCTTCTACCTCCAATCTGTAACACGCTGTCTCTTGTCTGACTATGTACCCCGGTGTCGACTTTTCCAGGTGCAACGCACCCTTTATTTGCCCTAGATATGTCCTCTCGATTTTTTCCTGCTGTTCTACTCCCTAGATTTCCACCCCGTACATCAAAATACTTTTTACACAGATATCCCAAATCTTCATTTTCTCCCCAAATCTCCCTCTTCGTATACCCCATAGGCACTCTCTTAACCCTCCTTCCGCCCTTTTCGCTTTTTTGCAGACGTGTGCCATGTGTTCTTCCCAACTGTTGTCCGTTTCTCAATACTTCTTCTAATTTCGCTATGTATAGGTTGAACAGTTGGGGGCTTAAGGGGCAGCCTTGTCTTAGTCCTCTGTACGTTCTGAATCTATCCGAGGTCCTTCCCCCCGTATTCTGCACCACGTATTTCTATAAATCTCTTCTATCCTTGTGACTAGTGTTTCCGATATTCCTTCTTTCTCCATTGTTTTTATCATTATCCGTCTATCTACTCTGTCGAAGGCGGCCTTTAGATCCACGAACATGGTGTAGAGCTTCCCCTCTTCTTGATTATCTCCCTTTCTATCAGATAATTGAGGACGAACAGATTATCCCTTGTTCCTCTGCCAATCCTAAAACTTGCCTGACCCTCCGGTATAAGTTGTTTCGCCTCAATTTCTTTCTCTAATCTAATCCCTAGAAGACCCGCGTATATTTTATACGCTACATTCTGCAGCGCGATCCCCTTGTAATTCTCCGCACTCTCTCTTTCTCCTTTTTTCCAGATCGGTACCATATCTGCGGAACTCCAACTAAGTGGTATCTTCTCTCTCCCCGTCCATATCGCATTCAGCATCTTCAGAAAGGCTCTCCACATTCCCTCAGGCGCATTTATCCACCCTTCTGCATCTATACCGTCTTCCCCTGCTGCTTTGCCCTTTTTAAGTTTGTCTTTGATTTTCGTTATCTCCTCCCAAGTAAATTCCTTGATCTCCTCTCCTCCCTTTTTTTCACTCCACTCCCCTTCCCATTTTTCTTCTCCCCCCCCTCCTCCGAATAGCTTTCCAAAATAATTTTTCCAAACCTCCATCTTTATTGTATTCTGCTTTTCTCTTCTTCTCCCTCTTTTCCTGATAAATTCCCAAATCTCTTTCTCCCCTCTTAACCTCTGTATTTCCTCAACTTCTTTTTTTCTTAGCTCTCTCTTCTTCCTTTCCCATGTGTTCCTCGTCTTACCTTTTTCTTCCTGGTAATCTTCCCACGTTTTTTCTCCTCCTCTTGCCTGTCTTAACAATTCTCTTAGCCTTTTTTTTTCCTTCCCTACATTCCCCGTCAAACCATGTTCTCTCTCTCTTCTCTCTCCCTGACACCTTCCTTGTCATTTCCTTGCCCATTATCCTCGTCATCTCGTCTATTTCTCTTATTTTTCCCCAGGCCACCTCATTTAGTCTCTCGTTGTATTTTCTTCTTGTTTCTGCGTTCCAAATATTTACCATCCAATCTTTCCCTGTTGTAGACTTATCTGCCCCCTTATCTTCCTCTCCTAATTCTAACTCCAGGGTGGTCCGATTCTATCCTATCGCCTATGGTGAACCCAGATACCTCGCTCAACCCTTCCTTGCTGATGATCGCATAATCAATTACTGACCTTCCACTGGGGCCTACGTATGTAAATTCTCCCTCTCCGTCTCCATTTGTTCCTCCATTTAATATCTTGAAGTTTCTTTCTTCTATCCACTCAAGCATCCGTTTTCCTTCTCTCTTTACCACCTCATCTCTCGAACTTCTCCCCTTTCTTCCTCCCATTCCTCTCCAATCCTCTAGCTGTTGTCTCCTCCCAATCCTCGCATTCCAATCTCCTCCAATTATAATATTATCCCCCACTTGCTCCAATATATTCTCCAATTCCTCTATCACCTCTTTCATCTGTTGGTTACTGTAGATCGTGTATATTCCCCACTTCTCCTCCCCTCTTCTTATCATTCTCCCTTGAATAGACTCCGATCTATATCTTCCTTCTTCTACTTCCTTCCATGACTCCTTCACACCTGTGATAATTCCCCCCCTTTGCCCTTCCCATTTTTCCCTCTCTCTGCGCCGGTTGACACACCCAGCTGTACCCCCCCGGCATGCTTTCTCTATGTCTCCTCCAAGTGTCCTCCTCTATCCATGTTTCCGTTAGGCCTATAAAATAGAATTTCTCCAAGTAATCTCGTAAGTCCTTATTTATCCCTCCTCTCAACCATTTCGTCCATCCCGCTACATTCCAGAAACAGGCCTTCAAATTCTTCTTCTTCGGACTCTCCTTTCCCCCCTTACCGCTCCTCACTGCAATTTCTTTGTCCTCTCTCACCCATATCTTCCACCTATCTACCCCCCACCTGCCACCTTCCCCCCTTTCTCCCCCTCTCTCCTAGTTTTTTGTTGTTAGCCTTCCTAGATCTCCCTCCCACTCCCACCATTTCCCATCCACCTGCATTTTTTGTATCCTATTTTTACCCTCTTCCCCTGTTCTCTTTCCTTCTTGGCCTCCCTCCATATTTCCTTTTGTATCTCTCTCTCCTTCTTCGTCAGATCGTTATCTATATATATCTTTTTACCCATTAGTCTACTTTTGTTTCTCATAATTATTCCTTTATCCCTCCCGGTCTTCATCTTTACTAACACCAAACTTTCTCCTAATTTATACGCTTCCTCCACTTCACCATCAGCCTGAATTTCCCTCTTTAACCACCCTTCCGTTTCTTCCTTCTCTCTCCCTTTTGTCACCTCTAGCCCTCTTATTATTATATTATTTCTCCTATCTCCCTTCTCTATATTTTCAAGTCTCTCTTCTAACTTTTTAAACCTCTCTTCTGTCACCCTTTCTTCTAATCTATCTTCTAACATTTTCATTCGCTCTTCTACTGCTTCATTCCCTTTCTTCCACTCCAACTCCATCCTCTCCCTCCATTCTCCCTCCCCTCTTCCTCCCTTGACCCTTCCTCTACTTGGTTCTTCTTCTTCTTGGTTTTCTTCTCTTCCCATCTCTCTCCACCACCTCCTCTCCTCTCGTCTCCAACTCCGCCCTCCATCTTCTCCGTTCTAGTTCCAACCCCTATCTAAGTTTTCTTCTACTTTACCGTGGTAGCGACTTTGGCCGGTCAACCCGTCGGACCTTAGTCTCTACGTAAACTTAGTACCGATCTCCCTAATTGTGTGCGTCTATTGCGCCTATTTGTTGTAATATATACCCATATGTCGGATTATTTATTTATAATTATGCTTCGCTTTTTCCGTTGCTGCCCGTACCGAAAAACCTTTTCGATAAAAAGAAAAGCAGAAAAAACGGCTTCTTTATTCTTGCAGAATATAAAACTCTATAATTATCTTACCGATGGTCCGTTTTGCCTGGGAATTGATCCAGGATTTGCAGCGCAACTTCAGCTACACTATGATGGTAATCACAACTTTTCACTCGTATAAAAGTGCTTTAAACGGCAGATAACTCAGGATACACTTAACACGACTTTTCACCTCTCACCTCTACCTCTCTATCATGTATATATATATGTGTGTGTGTGTGTGTGTGTGTGTGTGTGTGTGTGTGTGTGTGTGTGTGCTGAGAGGTAGTCACGACCGACTCGTTAAAAATAAAAAGGATTACGAAAAACGTTTCTTTGGGTTATCCGGTCTTAAATCGGCAAAATATTTTTATGTTTTTATTAATTGTCAATATTTCGTTAGTAATATCTCACATCGTCAGGAATTCAAAACGACATTTTAAAAAGGTTGACATCCAAATCTTAATTAAACTAAGCTCTCTAAGCATATTGTATAATTTTCTCAGATTTATTTGATAGAGGGATGGGTGACAAATTTGTTTTATTCTATTTTAAGACAAAGGATGCAGTTGCTTTTTAATTTTAAGAGGTTGATAGCAACCTCTTAAAATGAAAATCAATGTCAGAGAGAACTCATATCCAACTCTACTAAATAAAATTATCTTCAATATAACTGAGTACCAACAGAGTGGGCCAGTTGTTGAGCCCACTGGACAACCTAGTACCCTCAAAATTTATAGATCCTTCCCTTTCATTGAAAATTTTACAAATCACGTTATTAAATATTAATCCCGTGAAAATATTACAATAGCTAAGTCAAATTTAAAAACAATTCGTAGTCTATTTTCAAATGTTAAGGACCCCACTGACGCTCTTAATAAGTCTGATGTGATTTATGAACTTCAATGCAGCGGTTGCGAGGGTGTTTACATAGGCCAAACTAGCCAACAACTTAAACGTCGTTTAACACAACACAAAAGCGACATTAGTAGAAAATCTAATGCTTGTGCATTAGCTACAAACGTTAAATCTACTAAACATAATATACCATGGACTGATGTAAAAATCCTAGCAACTGAACCCAATTATCAAAAAAGGACCTTTCTTTACATTAATGAATATAAACATAGCATCAACTCTAAACATGACATCAATAACCTCGGCATAATTTACACAAACATACTTAAGTTATAACATTCACACAAAATTTTACCCCACAACCCACTTTTTCAAATTTCCCGCATATTCATCTAGTTACTTTCACTCCTAATTTTTCTCAGTACTTCACTTAACCTTAAAATATCACAGCTGTTTTCCACCATTAAGTAAACACGTGCAGGCTGTATGAATTTAATAGTATTAAATTAGTTTTTATCCTATTAACGTAGTTTTATACCAATTTCAAGTAATCAAATAATGTTCAACTTATATAAGTGCTCAACGCCAATGTACTCAAATAACACATATATCACGTAAAATTTTATCATACTTAGTTTAACTAAGATTTGCATGTCAACCTTTTTAAAATGTCGTTTTGAATGTCCTGATGATGTGAGATATTACTCACGAAATATTGACAATTAAAGACATAACCAACATTTTGCCGATTTAAGACCGCATGAAACGTTTCTCGTAATCCTTTTTATCTTTAACGAGTCGGTCGTGACTACCTCTCAGCATATATAAATATATATATACACGAAAGATGGTAGAATCTTGCACCTCAATGGTGCAGTGAACATTAATTAAAACAGGCCCATGAAGACTAACTGGTGGATCACTAGACAATATTGTTTCTGGGTTATTACCCTTCGTCAGTAGCGATTGCCAAGAACCTTAGTTGTTGAAATACCTTTACATGTAGTGGCCATCAAAACTTCTTGGCGCGAGCCAATCACTCCTAACGAACCACTGACAACAGAACACTGACGAGACGATACCTTGTCTAACACCTTGCGGAGACTAAACAAGAGACGACTGTCAAACGTCCAGTGTCAACATATAAAAGGATTGCTGCAATTACGTTCAAAAACAATTCAAATTAAAAATGTGTCTTATCAAATCTGACAGCAAAATGTAAAATTTACACGAAAGATGGTCGAATCTTACACCTCAATGGTGCAGTGAACATTAATTTCACTTCGTAACAAACCAAATCAAAAATATTAGCCACTTTCTTTCAATCACAGATTTATTACACCATGGTGGTAACGCAGGTGAGCCCAACCCAAACCAACCAATGGTTTATTAATGAATGATCTATTTTTATTGTCGTAAGTTGATGATTGCAGATATTTTCTTGGAACTTGTTATGTTTACTTGTGTCATCATTGCAATCAAAAGTGAGAAAACACCATTCCCTTATTATTTATTAACTTATTGTTTGTGTTTATATTATTTTTATTAAATTTTTTCACATATAACTTTAATTTCACTACAACTGAGATTTCTTCAACTTAATATATATCGATAAATTAGCCATCTCGAATTAAGCACAATGATATTGCGAATTGTCATAACTGCTATAACATTATAGCAGATAAAATTGTGGGCGTTACAACGCTGCGCCGAATATTTAATTTATGCAGTGAGTGCGTCTGTCGACTGTCGGGAAACATTTTGGCCGACTGAAGGATCAAGGTTATTCCCCAGTATTGTCGAAAATACCCGTAGTAGTATCATACAATCGCGGTATTCCGCGTGAAACATGAAGAAGCGAAAAGGGTTGCCAATACTTGGAAAGGTAATATCGTGTTACGGGTAGTAGCAGTAGTAGATAGATTGGTAAATCGATGACTGGGGACAATGCATGAAACTGCATATTAATTGTGTGGATGTACCAGTATTTACGGTCCCTAACATAGAAGAAAACAAACTAAAGAAATATCAAACGTTTATTTTTCTACATAATCTCCCTGAACGTCAATGCATTTGGTCCAATGATGATCAAAATTTTTAATTACCCCGGAAAAAAATCTTTGCTTTTCCTACCAGTCGTATACGGCCGTCATCACCCGTCATTATCGTAGTAATATCTGGTCCCCCGAAGATATTCTTTTAATTTTGGAAATATTTTCAAGAAATCACTAGGAGCCAGGTCTGTGTTCAGAATAGCGCTCATAGCACATGGATTTTGTTGACAGGAGCGTTGTCTTGATGAAACAGAATTCCTTTGCTCAATTTTCCCTGTCTTTTTTCCTTGACACAATCGCGCAATCTTGAAATTAAATGGACATAGTAGGAGCCTGTTATTGCATGTCCACGTTCCAAAAAATCAGTCATGAAAATTCCGTATGCGTCCAAAAAAAAAATGTGGCCATTACATTACCAACGGGTGGCTAAATACGAAATTTGCGTAGTGGTGAAGAACCTCGGCGATGCCACTCCATACTTTGTTGTTTTGTCTCAGGATCGAAGTGCTGAACCCACGTTTCATCAACAGGAACAAATCAAGAGAGAAATTTATTCGAATCTGCTTTAAACTTTGCCAAACTAGCTTCAGAATGCAATGCTCTAGAACGTTTCTGTTCTGTTTGGTTCTGTTTTTTAGCCCCAGCATATTTGCTAAAATATTTTTTATACTACCATAAGAAAAATTCAGCTATGTCAGCTATGATCAGTTGTCATTACCATATCTTGTATTCGATTAATATTTTCTTGGGTAGTGAGTCATTGGTTGCCCAGCACCCATCGCATGTTCACATGTTTGTCTTCCCAGTTTAAATTCTCGATACATATTTTTCATCACTTGGTAAGAAACAGCACCCTCACCTAATACACATACCATATCTTCATAAAGTTCTTTTGGCGACAACCATTTTTTTGCAAGTATTTTATGACTACACGAAACTTGTCTACTTGAATTCTAAATTATTTGAACAGGTAACAAGTGAAATAACTACAATTGAACCAACGTAACAACAAATGATTAATACTTTAATGTGTCAAATTCATTCAGCATCACTCAACGCCTACTCTGTCTAGGAAACGTAAGTCAAATTTTCTGCACCCTTAATAAATAATAATAAACTCATGCTCACATGCGATGCCCTCAAACCGACAGATAATGCTTCCACATGGGTGTGCATTGGGGTTAAAGAATTATACAACAACATGAAAGGCAAACAGTAATTAGTGATTATGGACACAGAACGCAGTTAGTATTAACATATCGGCACTTCGAGCACCATTGCTCCAGCACTCTTCGGACTGTGCCAATCCTCCTTTATTCGGCTCTCTATTGCCACCCATCGTCTACACCTAAACATCAATTGAAATAACGTCAATTAAATAGTTAATGGAGATACCCAATCGACATAGCAAAGCCTTATCCGATGAACGTGCGTGCCTGCGCTCATTACTTGACCAGAACAGATACAATTGACCACTGGACTCGCGTTCAGGTCTAGCGATCACGCTGTAATACATGCCTGCGCACACAATCCGTCAGCAGGCGGCACGCGTCAGACATACAGGATTACATAACCTCCGCTTTCCATACATATCCAGCTAACGATAGCCTTTAAACCACGGGAAGCAGGTATCCGTAACAACGGCAGGGGCAACGCCACTCCATTCGGTCTACCTAACTCTCCCGGTAATCACTAGCGCACTCAAAGGTTGTTATTAAAACATCTCCACTAAACGCTCCCCCGTGCCAGGCGAACTGTGAGAGCCAACTGTGAGAACCAACATCGATGCTCATAACCGACGCTCGGAGTAGTCCTTTAAATACTCTGCTCTATCCGAAAACAATCCCACCGGCCGGGCTAATGTGGACTGGGGGAAAGCAATAAACTGTAGAAGGTATGTAAAAATATTCACTAATCCTCAATATAATTGCAAGCGTGCCAAATATGTAATCTTTGATATAGAATAATATACCTAAATGTCTTAAATTAAACACTGCTGCAACGTTTATTGTTAAATCTGGTAAATATTTCGACATAATAACATGGTTTGTTGTTAAAGGGGAAAAAATGCTAGAACAGTTTTTCTGCAGATCCAGATACGCAGAATATGTTCAATTAATAAATTTCTTACAATGTTTTGTCTATGAAAATTTATTACATTTAGCAATTGATTTATAACAGCGAAAATAGTGAGCCACAAGTCTAAAATGTAACGACTACACTAATCCCTTAAAAACTTATTATTGCATGCCTGAGAGTTTTTTTATTGAACATACTTTGTTTTGTCTCAAAGTAAATAATTTGAAAACTTATTTTTATATTAAATCAAGTATGAAAATTGCAAATACATTGTAAAATTAATAAATTAAAAATAATTTTATTTTTGGGTAAATCCCCGCAGCGGGATTTTAATTTTGTATAAATAGAATTCAATAAAGGTTAAGTTACCAAGCAGGAAGTAGTGACAATCATGTAGAGATGGCGCTCGGTTTACTTTGGTCTTCGAGCGTAAATAGCGATACGGATAGACAAAAGAAAATAACATACAACAAGAAAATTGGCAAGATTTTCGGAGATATTATTGACAAAATATATATATATATTTTTTTATATAATTGTGTTTAAATGCACTCTGAATTGAGTGCTTTGTTGGTTTTGAATTAAAATATAACTTCATTTGAGATTTATTCCCGTTACGCGGCGTTCGAAATATCTACATCGAGAAAACAGGGGTTGAACTAGCCTCAGGCGTAATATGGCAAAAATAACATCCATATATGCATGAATACGCTGACGAGCCGCGTTTATGTTATTAATTCGGCACACTGTACCGCGATCTGATTTTCGGTGTAATTTTTCAATAGCAACAAGGCTATTCAAGAAAATAACGCTACAGGACCGACAATATCATTTAATGAATGAAAAATTACATTACTCGTGAATAAATTAAAACAGTAATTAATATGTTAAAAACAAAAAATGTGGCCCTATTTATTAACTAATATCGATATAAGAAACAAGTAAAAGAACCGAAGTACCTGCATTTTGCAACAAAATAAATAACCCCTTCCGCAAGCTTCGGAAGCATTTACATAATAATACACATATAACACACTTTCAAGACATAAATACTATAAGAAACAAATATATTGGTCGAGAATAATATATTGAATAAGTTTAGAGTGAGTTACATATACACATATAACACACATATGCATTCAAGTGGATGACTTGAGTTTTAAATAATTACACAGAATGCCATGGCACCGAAAAAACGTTTGGAGAAACAACAACAATCGAGAGAATAGCGACGCTTTTTGAGCAACACCAACGTGCGTGAAAGCCCGGCATTTTCGCTAAATAAACCTGAAAATTAACAAGAATTAGAAACTCGAGTACATTAACGATCGATTTGGGAGAGAAATATACGAACCATTTTCTTGCCAACTAATATCGATACCTGTGTGCCTCCCCAGGTCGCGTCACACGATAAGGTAATAGGTAATAGTATATAAATAAACTGTTTCGGGCTCAGCAATATTTAAATCGTTCAATTAAAAAAAAAAATTAAATTAGTTCTTATTTGTTCTTGTGAATAGTTTATGTTCTCAATATACACATACACACACCTATCCACACCCACGGCATTCTCTGAGAGAGAGAGAGATCTAGTAAAGTGCTCAAAATAAAACAGAAACCCCAAAAAAATAAAAATTTTAAATTTATAAATTACAAATACATATACAAATTATACAACATAACAATATATATATATATATATATATATATATATATATATATATATATATATATATATATATATATATATATATATATATATATATATATATATATATATATTATATATATATGTATATCAACAATTATCTTGGTCAAAGGTTGCCATGGAATGTAAAACGCTTGTCTTAACCAGAAGTTAAAGGAGGTGACGGAAGAAATAGATGAGAGAACGGAAGGGGAGGAGGACTGGATAATGGTTGGAGGTGATATGAACGCGAGGGCGGGGCAGGCACGGTGCTGGCGGGGTGGAAAGGGATGGAAGGTAGGGCGTCAAGGGACGAAGTGATCAATGGAGAAGGGAAGGTGTTGCTCAATTGGATAGAAGAGAGGAATTGGGAAATACGCAACGGGTGTGGCGGAAAAAAGGGGAGTTCACCTATATCGGACCTAATGGTAGACCAGTCATCGACTATCTGGTGGTAAATGGGGGGTGGTCAGGTTTACGGTGGGGGAAATATGGGAATCTGATCACATGCCGGTAGAAGTGGAATGTAAGGGAACAGGAGGGGGGAGGAAAAGGAAAAAGAAGGGATAAGAGAGGACTGTGAATATATGTAATGACGAAACAAAGAAAAGGTACAGGAAGATATTAAGTGGGAAGAAATAAGGAAAGTAGAGGAAATAGCGGAGATTATGGATAAAGCCATAACAAGGAAGAGGGTAAGGGCAGGAGATGGGGAAAGAACATGGTTTGATGAGGAATGCAGACGAGGCAAGAGGGAACTGAGGAATAATCTGAAGAAGGTGGGAAAGGGATTGGGTTCATGGAAAGAGTTCAGAGAAGAAAGGAGAAAATAGAAAGAGATGTGGGAGAGGAAAGAGAAGTAGCAGAGTCAAAGAGCAATAAAGGAGGTAAGAGGGCTTAAAGGGGAAAAGGAAGTGTGGGAATACCTTGGAAAGAAGAGGAAGAAGGGAAATCGGATTGATGAAAACATTGGGGCCAAGGAATGGAAAAGGTACTTTATGCACTTGTTAGGAGGGGAAGAGGAGATAGCGGGAGCAGGTGGGAGAAAGGAGCGAGGGACGGAGAAGGCCGAAGAGACGGAGGAATTTACATGGGATGAACTAATGAAGGTAAAGGGTAAATTGAAAAGGGTGAAGGCAGCGGGGGAGGACGGGATAGATGCAAAGGGATACAGGAGCTATGGAAGGAAGTACTAAAGCCGATGAATGACATATGGATGGGGAGGATTGGAATGCCAGACAGGTGGAGGCAAGCTATAATTGTACCAATTTGGATAAAGGGAGACAGAAAAAGGGTCGAAAACTACAGATGGATCTCGTTGCTGAATATAGTGTATAAGATATACGCGGGACTGATTGGGGCAAGGGCAGAAGCAGAAGTAGAAAATATAGGGATACTGCCGGAAGAACAAGCGGGGTTCAGGGCGGGAAGAGGTACAAGAGATAACTTGTATGTACTAAATTACATAATAGAGAGGGAGACGGCGGTAACAGGGGAGAAAGTATACGTGATGTTGTCGATATAAAGGCGGCTTTTGATAGAGTGGACAGAATAGTACTGATGAAGGCATTAGCGGCAAGAATCGTGGAACGAATAGGACAGATTTATGAGGAGACATGGTGTAGAGTAAGAGGGTGTAAGGAGACGACGGAGGTATTTAGGACAACGGGAGGATTAAGCCAGGGGTGCCTATTGAATCCGTTGATCTTCAATATATATATATATATATATATATATATATATATATATATATATATATTGAAAATGTGTCTTGTCAAATATGACATATATATATATATATATATATATATATATACACGAAAGATGGTCTAATCTTACACCTCAATGGTGTAGTGAACATTAATTAAAACAGGTCCATGAAGACTAACTGGTGGATCGCTAGACAATATTGTTTCTGGGTTATTACCCTTCGTCAGTAGCGATTACCAAGAACCTTAGTTGTTGAAATACCTTTACATATAGTGGCCATCAAAACTTCTTGGCGCGAGCCAATCACTCCTAATTCAACAACTAAGGTTCTTGGTAATCGCTACTGACGAAGGGTAATAACCCAGATAGAATATTGTCTAGCGATCCACCAGTTAGTCTTCATGGACCTGTTTTAATTAATGTTCACTACACCATTGAGGTGTAAGATTAGACCATCTTTCGTGTAAATTTTACATTTTTCTGTCATATTTGACAAGACACATTTTCATATATATATATATATATATATATATATATATATATATATAATTATTTGAAATTCGTAGGATTTTCGGTGTGTTTCATTTATTTTCAATTTTAAAAAGTAATTACGCGCGTTTCGTTTTTATTTAAAACATCATCAGAATCTACAAAATATATAAAATATAAAAGACATATAAGATTTAAAATTATAACTGTAAAAAATAATAAATAAAAGAAAAAACATTTATTTTCCCTTAGATAGAAGTGTGTTTATGATATAATTAAGGTTAAAAGTATATAAAATAAATTTCAGAATAGTTGGGGGACATCAGGAAACAACATAAGGGGGTCGCTGCGACAATACACTAAAGCAGTTGCAATTATTTATATTTAGTTCCCTTTATATTTTTAGTATCCTATGGTTGAATTTTAATTTACAGGCGAACATGGCGAAGATCAAAATCAAAATCAAAAGAAAAAACTTACTTGTTGTAGATGGAGAACGTAGTTTGGTATAAAATTATTGTAAAACTTTTTATTTTAACATTGCCATGCAACGAAACGTGTTCAATCGCTGTGCGAACTGTATGCATGAGCGGCGTTTACTAGAATGATCAGATTTGCTGGTTTTTGCTTTGTTAAAATTTGGTAGTTTTTGTTTTGAAAGTGTACTAAGGTATATGTCATGTGGAATTGTTTGATCTTTGTGATAATTAGATTTATAAAGTTTATTTGAAATGTTTGTAATGGTTTGGCGAAATGTTGATAGGAGATTTTGTGGTTTTAAAAATACATACTTAATTTGAATTTAACATAGATTGCCTAAATTATTATAAAATAGGAAATAAACAAAAATATAAATAAAATAAAATAAAATAAACTAAAACAGAGATAACAATAGAAATAATCTACATATAAGTTATTTCCAAAGTTCGTTCAACCAAGTTTTAGTTACTGAGGTTTAATAGGTTGTTATATATATTGTTCAGGTTGTTTGTGTCTGTTTTATAATTTATATTTGTTTTGTGTTTGTGGATTTGTATCATTTCTTGTATAATTCTATTTTTATATTTTTTCTCTATGTTAAGGATATTTACGTTATTGAAATCAAAATTATGTTTTTCTTGGATAGCATGTTTTGATAGAGCTGTGTTATCGCCCTTCCCTGTTGTTGAATGTTTGTGGGCATAGGTTCTGTTTTTTAAGTATTGTTGTGTTTGTCCGATGTAGACACCTGGGCAATCCAAACAAGAAATTTTGTATATTGTGTGGGTTTGTAGGGGTGGAGGTATTTTGTTTTTTAGTTGTGTATAATTATTTTTTGTTAATTTATTTGGAATGTGTGCAATTTTTATGTTGTATTTATTAAATAATTTTTCAATTTTTTCTGATGTTTGCGGGATGTACGGCAGTGGTATATATTTTTGTTGTTGAGTGTTTTGCTGGTTGGTGTGTAAATTTGTATTAGTTTGTTGTGTATTGTTGGTTAATTTATTTATGATTTTGTTGTAAAATGTTTCGGGGTAGTTATTTTTTTTTAGAATGGATTTGATTTTTATTATGTTTGCTTGTCTGTTTGATTCGTGTGAAAGAAGTATGGCTCGGTCAGTTAAACTGGTGATGACGCTTATTTTATATGTTAGGGGTATGTTGGAATGGAAATTTGTGTATCTTTGCGAATTGGTTGGCTTTGTGAACCAATTTGTAAAGATTTTACCTTGGTGGTGTTTTATTGTAACGTCTAGAAAGTGTATTTGTTAGTTTTTTTCTTCTTCTATTGTGAAATCAAGTCTGGGGTGGAAAGATTTAAATTTTTCGAGAATATCATTGGATTTATCTTGAGGAATACAGGTAATAATATCATCTACATATCTTTTATAGAAAGGTATACTGTAAGTGATTTTTTTTTAAGGTGTTTTGTTCTAGTTCTTCCATTACTAAATTGGCAATATGTGCGGCAATGGGGGAGCCCATAGCCAGGCCAAAAATCTGTGAGTAGACTTTTTCTTCGTATACGAAGTATGTGGATGTTAAACATAGTTCTATCGCGTCGATGAATTCTTTTTTATTTAACATGGTGTATTTTTTTATTGTGTTCCATTTCTTTTTTAGTATATCTATTGCGAGGTTGATTGGTATATTTGTGTACAGTGATTTAACATCTAGTGATATTAGTTGAAAGTTTGGCGGGATATTTTGTGTTTGGATAAATTTAGTAAAATCCCAAGAATCCTTTATATGGTGTTTGGTTTTTCCTACAATATTTTCTAGTATGTTAGATAAGTATTTAGAAAGTGGGCGCTTGGATGTTGGATACTATTGGGCGTAGTGGGGTGTTTGTTTTATGTATTTTAGGTAGTCCGTATATGGATGGAGTGTGGCTGTTTAGTGTGCATAAATGTTGTTTTGTTTTGTAATCTATGATTTCTTTTTTATACCAGTTGTTAACCATTGAGTTGATTTTGGTTTGAATAGCGTTTGTCGGATTTACCTTTAATATTAAATCCACAAATCCACAAACACAAAACAAATATAAATTATAAAACAGACACAAACAACCTGAACAATATATATAACAACCTATTAAACCTCAGTAACTAAAACTTGGTTGAACGAACTTTGGAAATAACTTATATGTAGATTATTTCTATTGTTATCTCTGTTTTAGTTTATTTAATTTTATTTTATTTATATTTTTGTTTATTTCCGATTTTATAATAATTTAGGCAATCTATGTTAAATTCAAATTAAGTATGTATTTTTAAAACCACAAAATCTCCTTTCAACATTTCGCCAAACCATTACAAACATTTCAAATAAACTTTATAAATCTAATTATCACAAAGATCAAACAATTCCACATGACATATACCTTAGTACACTTTCAAAACAAAAACTACCAAATTTTAACAAAGCAAAAACCAGCAAATCTGATCATTCTAGTAAACGCCGCTCATGCATACAGTTCGCACAGCGATTGAACACGTTTCGTTGCATGGCAATGTTAAAATAAAAAGTTTTACAATAATTTTATACCAAACTACGTTCTCCATCTACAACAAGTAAGTTTTTTCTCACCGAAAATCCTACGAATTTCAAATAATTATAATACATACGGTGTCGAAAACCCAACAAATATATATATATATATATATATAGCAAGGCTCGAGGAATTATTCAAAAACGGACAAGATGGGGGGGGGGAATCTAGTAAGGATATAATATGGTCTCTGGCATTTGCGGATGACGAGGCCATATTGGCGGATACGGAGAAAGGGCTAAAGGAGATGATAAGAAGGCTAGAAGGTTTCTTGGAGAGGAGAGGCTTATAACTAAATACGAGAAAGACAAAGTTGATGGTGTTCAGGAAGGGTGGAGGAAAAAGAAGGGAGGTAAAAATGAAATGGAAAGGAGAAGATATTGAACAGGTGAGGGACTGGTTATACCTAGGGTACATGATTAGGAACAACAACAGTGAGGAAGGGCACATAAGGCATATGTGCAAAAAGGCGAGAAAGGCAGACGAAAGTTTGCGGGGGTGCCTTTGGGGGAAAGGGGGAGGGAAATTTGAGGATAAAATGAGGATTTGGGACGTGTGTGTAAAAAGTATTATGCTGTATGGGGTCGAAATATGGGGGACGAAAGATCATAAATTAATAGAAAAGACATACATAAGGCAGATAAAACGGGCGTTATACTTGGAAAAATCGAAGCGATGGTGAAAGGGAGAGGAGAGGGTAGCCTAGCAAAGACGATAGTGGAGGAGTTGGAGAGGAGGGAAAGCAATGGAAGGGGGCTATCGAAATAGGAAGAAGGAAGGATAAAGACGTACGAGAAAGCGGGGATGTCGACAAGAGAAGTGGAAAGGAGAAGAGTGGAGAGGAGAAAGGTGGAAAAAAAATTAGAGGTGAGGTGGAAACAAGTAGAAACACAGGAAAGGAGTGAGAAGATAGAGCAGGCAAGGTACAATACTAAGTACAAACGAATACAAGCACATGGAAAGTGTCCGAAGTACCTGAAAGGAGGAAACTCGGCGGAAGAGGAAAAGATGATAGCGAGGTTTAGGTGCGGCAACGAGGAAAAGGCGAATAAATATTGGATGGCGGAAGATTACATGAGATGCGAGGTATGCGGAAAACAAAGGGACGAATGGAGACATTGGTGGGAGGAGTGTGAAGAAATGAGATGGAGTAGGGAGGAAGAGAAAATGGGCAGGGATTGGGGAAGGGTGTTGGGAGAGAAGGAGAAGGGACTGGAGATACTTAGGAGGCTAAAGAGGAAGAAAGAAGACGCCAGGAAAAGGAGGGAAAGGTAAAGACATAAAACAAAAAAAATGTTTCAGATAAGACAGTCAAAGGGGAGAAAGAGAATGGGACGAACGGACAGGAGGGAGGTGACGAGGAAAATGGAAGGCGGCAAGAGAAGGTGGAGAAAGAAGACAAATATGTCAAATAATAGTATTGTAGTAGGGAAATTAATGCCAATAAAGATTTATATATATATATATATATATATATATATATATATATATATATATATGTTGATACGTAGATTCTCGCGGGTAAAATCTGTTCTGCTTTTTTCTCGGGTAATGAGCCGCGTTGTAGAATTATCCCTGTAAGGGTTGTTCCGACGTTTCGGCAATGTCACAATTGCCATCTTCAGGTTGGTCTTCTCGGTCTAAGCGATCTAGAAGAACTGACGTTAGAAGTTACTGCTCCGTCTTTATATGCTGTGGTTTCGTTCCGGGTCGATGTGCATGCTTGGTTTCTACTCTGGCTTCGGGTCAGTGGGCCGTGTCGTTCTTGTAGCTCAGTGGGTGGTGATATTTTCTTTTTGTCTGTCACGGACTTGTTATTTGTCCGGCCAGCAAGTGCTGGTCTCCATGTTCTTGGAAGTCTTTGAGCATCATCCCGTTTGTTCATATTTTGTGGCTGCTTTTCTATTTCAATAGCTTCCTGTATTATCCGTGTCGAGAAGTGTGGTATGTTAGCTATGGTTTTCGTGTGCTCAAAATCTATGTTGTGCCCCGTGTCTAATATGTGCTTCACTAGAGATGATGATGTATCCTTTTGTTTCACTGCTCTTATGTGTTCTTTCTTTCGGATATCAATTCTTCTGTTAGACTGCCCAATGTACTTGCTGTCACAGTCTTTGCATGGAATTTCATACACACCTTGTTCCTCTAAGGGAATTTTACTTTTCGGATTCCTCAATAGCGCTTCTATCTTCAGGTGTGGTTTAAATACCGTGTCGATATTTTCCTTGCGCAAGATTCGACTAATTTTGTCCGTAGTTCCCTTGACATACTGCAAGAAAGCTGTTGCTATAGGCTTCCTATCTGCATCTTCAGTTTTTTTCCGTCTTGGTTTAGTTGCTCTTTGTATTTCTCGTTTGGTGTAGCCATTTGCTTCTAATGCCTGGTGTATATTATTCATTTCTTCGGCCTTGTTGGTGTCGTCTGCAATCCTTTCCGATCTTGTAATGAGCGTCTTTATCACCGAGTGGAGTTGTCCTGGATGGTGGTGTGATTCGGCGTTGAGATATCGGTTGGTGTGGGTCTTCTTTCGGTACACAGTATGGCTCAGGCGATGGTCTTCTGTCTTCGTAAGTAGGACGTCTAGGAACGGCAGCTGATTGTATTCCTCCACTTCCATTGTGAATTTAATTTGGTCGTGTTGTTCATTTAGATGGTTGAGGAAAGTAGCTAGTTCTGTTCTTCCGTGTGACCATATTACGAAAGTATCGTCAACATATCTTAGCCATAGATCAGGTTTGAGTTTCGCAGTGTGCAATGCTGTGGTTTCCAGGTGATCCATGAATAAATTTGCAATTACTGGTGACAGCGGTGATCCCATTGGTGCTCCTTCCATCTGTTTGTACCGTTGGTCTTCGTACATGAAATAAGTATTCTTCAAACAGTGTTCTGCTAAATCCATTATATGTTTAGCTGGTTTGTGCTTCTGTTTGATTATCTCTATGGCTTCTTTGACCGGTATTTGAGTAAAGAGTGACACGACGTCAAAACTAACTAACAGTTGGTCTGGCCGTACTACCTGGTTCTTCAACAGTTCAATCAAATGATCTGCATTTTTTACATATGATTTTGATTGTTCAGCGTACGGTAAGAGTTGTTTTGCAAGATATCTTGCTAGTGGTTGAGTTGGTGATCCTCTGGAACTCACAATTGGCCGTAATGGTACATCCTGCTTGTGGATTTTGGGTAGTCCGTATAGTTTCGGGCATCTTGATGCTTTTTCTCTTGGTATAAGTAGCTTCTTCGTCTCTGTGTCGATTGGTGATGCTGCAATTTTGTCCTTGGTGGTCTTCTCTAAATATGTTGTAGGATCTGTTGGTGTCGGTTTATATGCAGGATCTTCTAATATTGTCTTCATTTTCTTCTTGTATTCGTCGGTATTCATGACGACCGTGGCGTTGCCTTTGTCAGCCCGAAGAATGATGATGTCTTTGTTTCCTCGTAGACTTTTTAAGGCAAGATATTCCTCTCTTGTGATGTTTCTTTTTGGAGGTGTGCTGTACCGTAGGACTCGTGATACCTCTTGACGAATTATCTCAGCTGTGTCCTTGCTCAGTTTTTGTGAGGCTGCTTCCACATTGCTAATAATCTCTTCCACCGGAATCTGATGTGGCGCTACCGCAAAATTGAAACCTTTGGCTAAAATGTTCGTGGAAACTTCATCCAGACGGAGATCCGAGAGGTTGTACACCACTTTCGTTTTCACAGTAATGTTTTCACGAATATTCACTATTGGTTTCTGGTCTTCTTTTAATTTGTCGAATTTATTCTTGTGTTTTTCTGTTGATAAACGATATTCGGTTTCTGCACGAAATTCTGCCAAGTTGTCGATTTTCAGCCACAGGAAAGGATGGATGGTGTTGCTGAGGTTCAAGCTTAACTTGAGTAAATTTGTGCTGATGTCATCCAGTTGGTGTCTTGTTCTATGTATTGCTTCTCGCACTAATGCCGAACTGGCTCTTCGTAAAATCCTCGTCGTAGTCGGTGTCTTGCTGTGGTGTGAGAGTGCCATGCACTTAGGAATAATATTTCCATCTCGACATCTTTTTAGAAATGATAAGTTGCACAATGATCGTTCCTTCTTTGTTCGTAACTTCTCGAACGTCCTCGATTGGTGAAAAATCTCCTCCCCGTAGAGATTTATGATGTTGATACGTAGATTCTCGCGGGTAAAATCTGTTCTGCTTTTTTCTCGGGTAATGAGCCGCGTTGTAGAATTATCCCTGTAAGGGTTGTTCCGACGTTTCGGCAATGTCACAATTGCCATCTTCAGGTTGGTCTTCTCGGTCTAAGCGATCTAGAAGAACTGACGTTAGAAGTTACTGCTCCGTCTTTATATGCTGTGGTTTCGTTCCGGGAAAATGAAGACAATATTAGAAGATCCTGCATATAAACCGACACCAACAGATCCTACAACATATTTAGAGAAGACCACCAAGGACAAAATTGCAGCATCACCAATCGACCCAGAGACGAAGAAGCTACTTATACCAAGAGAAAAAGCATCAAGATGCCCGAAACTATACGGACTACCCAAAATCCACAAGCAGGATGTACCATTACGGCCAATTGTGAGTTCCAGAGGATCACCAACTCAACCACTAGCAAGATATCTTGCAAAACAACTCCAACCATACGCTGAACAATCAAAATCATATGTAAAAAATGCAGATCATTTGATTGAACTGTTGAAGAACCAGGTAGTACGGCCAGACCAACTGTTAGTTAGTTTTGACGTCGTGTCACTCTTTACTCAAATACCGGTCAAAGAAGCCATAGAGATAATCAAACAGAAGCACAAACCAGCTAAACATATAATGGATTTAGCAGAACACTGTTTGAAGAATACTTATTTCATGTACGAAGACCAACGGTACAAACAGATGGAAGGAGCACCAATGGGATCACCGCTGTCACCAGTAATTGCAAATTTATTCATGGATCACCTGGAAACCACAGCATTGCACACTGCGAAACTCAAACCTGATCTATGGCTAAGATATGTTGACGATACTTTCGTAATATGGTCACACGGAAGAACAGAACTAGCTACTTTCCTCAACCATCTAAATGAACAACACGACCAAATTAAATTCACAATGGAAGTGGAGGAATACAATCAGCTGCCGTTCCTAGACGTCCTACTTACGAAGACAGAAGACCATCGCCTGAGCCATACTGTGTACCGAAAGAAGACCCACACCAACCGATATCTCAACGCCGAATCACACCACCATCCAGGACAACTCCACTCGGTGATAAAGACGCTCATTACAAGATCGGAAAGGATTGCAGACGACACCAACAAGGCCGAAGAAATGAATAATATACACCAGGCATTAGAAGCAAATGGCTACACCAAACGAGAAATACAAAGAGCAACTAAACCAAGACGGAAAAAAACTGAAGATGCAGATAGGAAGCCTATAGCAACAGCTTTCTTGCCGTATGTCAAGGGAACTACGGACAAAATTAGTCGAATCTTGCGCAAGGGAAATATCGACACGGTATTTAAACCACACCTGAAGATAGAAGCGCTATTGAGGAATCCGAAAAGTAAAATTCCCTTAGAGGAACAAGGTGTGTATGAAATTCCATGCAAAGACTGTGACAGCAAGTACATTGGGCAGTCTAACAGAAGAATTGATATCCGAAAGAAAGAACACATAAGAGCAGTGAAACAAAAGGATACATCATCATCTCTAGTGAAGCACATATTAGACACGGGGCACAACATAGATTTTGAGAACACGAAAACCATAGCTAACATACCACACTTCTCGACACGGATAATACGGGAAGCTATTGAAATAGAAAAGCAGCCACAAAATATGAACAAACGGGATGATGCTCAAAGACTTCCAAGAACATGGAGACCAGCACTTGCTGGCCGGACAAATAACAAGTCCGTGACAGACAAAAAGAAAATATCACCACCCACTGAGCTACAAGAACGACACGGCCCACTGACCCGAAGCCAGAGTAGAAACCAAGCATGCACATCGACCCGGAACGAAACCACAGCATATAAAGACGGAGCAGTAACTTCTAACGTCAGTTCTTCTAGATCGCTTAGACCAAGAAGACCAACCTGAAGATGGCAATTGTGACATTGCCGAAACGTCGGAACAACCCTTACAGGGATAATTCTACAACGCGGCTCATTACCCGAGAAAAAAGCAGAACATATATATATATATATATATATATATATATATATATATATATAGTACAAATTCTCGACTGTAAATCACTTAAAATGGTACTTATCTTGTATCATGAGCAGTCAGTCGTTGAATAAAACACTTTTAGCAATATTAAAGTTTATTGTTCATCGTTTGTTGTTAAGCGATACGCAACAACAAACGATGAGCGATTAATGCATGAAATTACGAGTTATGTGACACATAATTTAATGAAGAATTTTTGGACCAAATTGGGCAGGAATAGTGGACTAGTCCAGGGAAATAGTTGATTAAAATTTGAAACCCAATCATCAAGTAGTCATGGGATGTTTGACCTTTTCTGTCATTTTTTAGAGGTGATGATAGATAAGCAATTATCGAGTCATTTTTTGAATTCTTTCGTGTATATTATATATATATATATATATATATATATATATATATATATATATATATGAAAAATGCGTCTTGTCAAATCTGACAACAAAATGTAAAATTTACACGAAAGATGGTCGAATCTTACACCTCAATTGTGCAGTGAACATTAATTAAAACAGGGCCATGAAGACTAACTGTTGGATCGCTAGACAATATTGTTTCTGGGTTCTACTACTGACGAAGGGTAAGAATCCAGAAACAATATTGTCTAACGATCCACCAGTTAGTCTTCATGGACCTCTTTTAATTAATATTCACTGCAAAATATATAGAAAATGTGTCTTGTCAAATATGACAGAAAAATGTAAAATTTACAAGATGGTCTAATCTTTCACCTCAATGGTGTAGTGAACATTAATTAAAACAGGTCCATGAAGACTAACTGGTGGATCGCTAGACAATATTGTTTCTGGGATATTACCCTTCGTCAGTATTTCAACAACTAATGTTCTTGGTAATCGCTACTGACGAAGGGTAATAAACCAGAAACAATACTGTCTAGCGATCCACCAGTTAGTCTTCATGGACCTGTTTTAATTAATGGTCACTACACCATCGAGGTGTAAGATTAGACCATCTTTCGTGTATATATATAAAAGATGGAGGAATCTTACACCTCAATAGTGCAGTGAACATTAATTAAAACAGGTCCATGAAGACTTCAAGCGGGTCGTGCCAGTTGCGATGGTACTTGTATGTTTGCTCCTTGGGGGATTTTAATACCGTTAATTGCTGGTCACCATGTTCTCGGAAGTCGTCGAGCATCATCCTGTTTGTTGAGGTTTTTCGGCTGTTTCTCAATTTCATAAGTTCAAGGTCAACTGTACAAATTGCGCGTGGTAGATATATCACATCGATATTGAGGCAAAGCATTTGTTTCTTACCAAGTCGCCAGGTACCAAATATTTGTGCAGTTTTTAAAGATAATGAACTGCAATTGTATTTACACTGTAGGGCTTATAATCACAATTTGACCGCCGAACGAAACGTTCAATTAAAGCAACGTATTTTTCATACTGACATATTTTTGATATATTATTGTTTGATGAGATTATGGTTTTCAGGAAGGGATGCAGGAGGAGGAGAGAAGCAAAAATAGATTGGAAGTGTGGAGAAATAAAAGAGGTGAGTGTGTGGATATATATGGGATGCGCGATGGAGAATGGGAACAACTACAGGGAGCACGTTAAGTATGTATGCCACAAGGCGAAGAAGACGGAAGAAGAGTTAGTAAAGACGTTGTGGAGTAAGGGAGAATGGAAGTTTGGAGAAAGGATGACAGTGTGAGTTGTGTGTGTCAGGAGTATATAGATGTATGGGGAGCCAAGGAGGAGAGAAAGGGGCATTGAAGAGTGCACTACATCTGGAAAGATCAACGCCAGAATACATACTGCTGCAGGAGACGGAATTGGAAAAGATGTCGGTTGACGCAAGAATAAGGGTAGTGAGATATCAAGAAAGGATGTGGGGATGGGGAGAGCAGATATTAGGGAAGATGATATGAAGGGAGTTACAGAAAAGATGTGAAAAAAGAACGGGACTATCGAAATTGGAATAAAATAGATTGAGGTTATATGACGAGGCATGGTTATCGGCTGGGGAAGTACAAAGGAGGATAGAGGAGGGAGAGGGAGTGGAGAGAGAGATGGCGGAAATATAGCAGCAGATGGACGCGCAGGAAAGAGATGGGAAAAAGAGGAGAGCACAATATTATGAAAGATACAAGGAGATATGTGTATATAGAGGGAGTCCGAAATATTTGAGAGGGAGGAAACAGGCAGAGAAGAAAAATTATTGCAAGGGTTAGGCGCGGGAGCGAGGAGAGAGAAAACAAATACTGGATGGATGAGACGTATAGAAGGTGTGTGTTTTGCCGGAATGGGGTGGGTGCAATGGATGGAGGAGTGTGCAGGGGCAGATTGGAATGAGGAAGAAAAAAAGAGAGGAAGGGAATGGAAAAAGTGTGTAGATGAGAATGGAGAAGGAGTGGAACTACTAGCAACAGGAAAGGAGCGCCGGGAATGCAGGGAAGGCAGGGGAGAAAAGGAACGAGGACGAAGGAACGTGAAGGGAGTGGAGCAAGGGAAGCATAGAGGAAAGATAAAATGATTTGGTTATATTATATTATGGTTGTATACAAAAGCTGTCAATTAAGTTGATTTCTTTATATTATTGTTTTATATATGCTCCCTTATTGATGTGTATTGAGTTTTTGTTTTGTATTTGGTTTCTGATTCGTTATTATTATTTACTTTTTATGCACATAAATCCAACTAGAAAAGCGTGGTGAATTTGCAAAATAATGCAGCTAATCTTAGAATTTTGAACGTTGCACTATTCTGGACACCAACAGCGGCATGCTATAAGCTAATACAAATGTTTGAAATTTTTGAAAGAATTGAATGTTAATTAGCGCATAGTGGCATGCTACGTGAGTGGTAAATAACTTTCTATCAATTCTGTAAAAACTTGTTGACTATCTCTGGTTTCATTTGCAACTTGTATGCCGAAATACGTATACAGATTTTCATTAAAATCATTATGGTAATTTAATTATGGTCGTATATGTTTATTAACTATTTGTTTACAATTTCAATTTTTATCAATTTATTATTGTTACATAATAAAAAGTACAATGCATTTTCTAACAGTTAATATATTCATTACAGTCGTAATATTATTTCAAACAGTATTTGTCTTAAGATTATTGGGATTTTCCACCGTGTTTTAGGTAGTTCTAATAATAAATTATAATGCGCTAAAACTTTCTAATGTATGCAGCATTATAATTAGGAACCCATTTTAGAGCATCACCGTAACATCCGGCTTAAATCTCATTGAGAATTATTGTTATGCTACGTTTTGATTAGCAATAATCATTATATTGTTTGGTAACTACATAAACAGAAATTATGCTTCTCGATTTGACAGAAGGACTTAGCTCAAATAAAAATTAATATGTAATAAATTTCCTTTGCTATCGACAATGTGATCATTGTTTGTTGAATTTAAATTTCGTATTATCGACACTATGTTCGTTATTAACAAGGTTATAAGTCGCGCAACTTTTAATTGCCGTGCAAAATAATTTACATGAATTAATAATGTACCAATAAGGATTGAATTAACAATAAAATACATGTTAAAAATTCGCTGTAGATATTCGTAATATAATCATGGCAAAAATATTAATAGCAATACAGGATTCAAAGTCTTTATTATTTCTATTATTAATTTCAAGTTAAAAATACAGTAAGTTGTATACTGAACGGAATATTATCATAAATGGCTATTTTGCCAGAATTTTATTTTGATAGTATAATTATTTCTAATTACTTTAGGCGTCGTTTTCTAATGCCCATGTGAAACAAGTCGATAATTTTTCAAATTAAATTTACAAAAATAAAATTGTACAGAAGTTAAATTTCTAAAGAAACAATTTACATAATCTTAATCTCAATTGTAATATTAATACTACTAAATGGGTTCTAATCTTGCATAATGTCATCAACTACTAGCGAATAGTTATATTATGTTTCATTTGTAACACAATTCTATTTTCAATTATGTAAGGGAATAAAAGATGGCTGTATCGCATTTCTTTCAAGAGAGTCTTGTACAAGAACGTTGCGTGTTACTCTTCAATTTCAACTAATCAATTAACAATTGATTAATATTAAAATACACTTATTTGTAATAAAATAATATTTATAGTAAATTTAAAATTGCCAAAAATACCATCACTCACACGGTTATACAAAGTAGTGAATATACTACTATGCTAAGTCAGAATGATCTTTTTGAATTATTTTCGAGGGATATTGATGCTAAATTAATGTAAATTAAATTAATACAGACACAGATTTAAGTTTCTATATAAACAATACCGACGTAAAATAATTTGTATCATTCTATGAGCTTCTACTTAAATATGCATTCAACTTATATGCACATAATTGAATAATCACAAATTATGACTGATTATGACAGACGCTGCAATTTTTGAATGAACGGAAAATATCAACAATTCTATAACAATTGTTCTCTTTATTTCATGTAATCTCTATTTCTCATAAATGCATCAATTGCTGTAAAACTGGTTATTTATTTTTCAAGAAAGCCTTATTTTTAATTAAAATGCTTATGTTTGGCGGTGTCTATGAAAAAATATTTAGTAGGTAAACTTATTTTCGCTGCGGCCCGCGGAACCCATAGATAGATTGAAACGCAAGTCCATTATAACATGTGTACATTTTCGTCCCTGAAGACATATATATATATATATATATTAGGGCGGGTTAATTTTTTTTTTGATGGAGCGTATAGCAAAAACGTAATACATAGGTGATTCTGAGAAATTTTGCTCAAGAGACCATAGGTCTAAGTCGGATTTGGAGCCCCCCAAAATTTCAAAATATATATACATAGAATAATTTAATTAAATTCGTCATAAAATCGGATAGCATTATAGTAGATTTCTCAATCTGGGCTTGTTTGAAAGGTATTTTTATCACCTTTCAGAATCTGTATTGATACCAATATTTTTTTTTATTTTTAGTAGAGATATTAAGAATTTTTTGTCGAAAAATAGCCTAAAATGAACTTTTAACTAATAAATTCTGAATTTTCTTAGATTTTTTTCGAGATTATGAACGTTCAGATAATTTCCAACAACTTTTATTACGATCATTTTTTTTCTTTTCGAACTCCTTTTTGTAGGAAAATCGATTTGAAAAAATCAACATTTTCAAGGTTTCAACAAAAAAACACTATTTTTACATTTTTTATTCAATTTATTTTTAAATATTATTCTCGACCTACAATTTAATGTTTTAACGTGGTAATATTATTTTTTAAGGTCCTTTTTACTTTCCATTCGATGAGTTTTCTTACGACTTTCTAATGTCACTGCCATAACTCCTTCACGATTCTTTTCTATAACTCGTTTTGAAACATTCGTTAATAATTGTACATGTCTTTCTGTTCCTTGTATGTGCATTGGAATTTGTGGATCAGCCAGTGGTGGTTCAACGAAATCTAAGTATTCTACCAAGTGATCATATGGAATCTGTCGAGTAAATGCTGGTTCAAATAATATATTATTATTGTTATTCATATCAACCATATTGACATAATCAGTAGCATTGAAATTTAAGATATATTTTTTGTAAACTCTGAGTTTAGTTGGATCGTACAATTTTTCTCGATAGTGTAAAATCTTTTTGATAGCTCTATCCCGTACTGCTTTTCGATCATCAAATAACATTGTTAATAAGATATTTCCTGGATGTGCGTAATATGAGTTGTTTTGAATTACACCATCTACAATATTACGAAAGTTTGGTTGTAAGTATCGTGTCCAACGTATAAATTTTAATAAAAGTGCACTGCCGTACACAACAGAGTTATAAAACTTCACATTGAAGCACATTGGCACATAAACTGTAATAATATAAACTGCCAAAGTTTTTAAATTGGTCGATGGTGTATTAGTTGTTACATATAATCGTAGTAATCTACTTGCTTTGGTTAACCAACCAGAATGTGCAATTGGTCCTGGTTTAATGTTAGCTAAAAATAAAAAAAATATATTGGTATTGTGATAACCGAGTTTTTATTTAAGTATTTTGGCAAACTGCGTGCGCATTGCTCGATGAACGATTAAGGAAGAAGGAAAAGCAAGCTTGGAAACGTTTAGTGTTGGTAAACGTCATTATTTTGTAACGTCATTATTCAGTGTTACAAAGTTGTTCAATTGAACAATGCTGCCATTGACGACTTATTCTACAGGTATCAATAAATACCTTTCAAACAAGCCCAGATTGAGAAATCTACTATAATTCTATCCGATTTTATGACGAATTTTATTAAATTGTTCTATGTATATATGGAAAAATTTTCTATTTTGAAATTTTGGGGGGCTCCAAATCCGACTTAGAGCTATAGTCTCTTGAGCAAAACTTCTCAGAATCACCTATAGATTACGTTTTTGCTATACGCTTCATAAAAAAAAATCGTTCCATACAATTTGACCCGCCCTAATATATATATATATATATATATATATATATATATATATATATATATATATATTATAATTTATTTCTTTTCTTTTTTCTTTTGTCGTATTTCTTCTTAGAAATTTTATTTCTTTTGATGGGATTTTCGACAATTAAATGACAAAATGTTTGTTAGAACATATTTTACTATTAAAATATAATATGTTTATCAACAACGTTTCGGCCAAAAGTGGCCTTTTTCATTTGTTTACCACCAATTGTATTATGCTGACCATTTATATATGTATGATACTTTTATTTAATTACAGACTATGAAAAAGGCCACTTTTGGCCGAAACGTTGTTGATAAACATATTATATTTTAATAGTAAAATATGTTCTAACAAACATTTTGTCATTTAATTGTCGAAAATCCCATCAAAAGAAATAAAATTATATATATATATATATATATATATATATATATATATATATATATATATATATACGATGATCGCCAAAAAAGCAGAGCACCCAGAAGGAACGATCGTATGAAGTAGAATGTTTGGTGGTATATACACCTCAAATGAAGGAATAAATGATTAAAATTTCATCATGACCAGCGAACTTTTTGTTTGTGTTTGTCTCGTTTAAAATTTTTTAAGATACATTTTATGTTCTCGTGTGTAAGACAAACTTAATGATTAGTGGCACTTTAGAAGTTGATTTCCCTTACTTCATTTGTTGTCATGCTCCGTGTTCGTCGTAATGAACATTACAATCAATTAACTTCTTTTGAAACGCGTCGAATTGTGGCAATGCATGAGGCGGGATTACACTTTCGCGGAATTGCCAGAAGATTAGGTCGAAGTGACTGTACAATCATTCGAAAATGGAGAGCTTGGTCCAACGAAGGCTCAGAAATACGTAGGAGAGGTAGTGGTCGGCCACGAATTACGAATGAATGTCAAGAAAGGCGTCTTCGGCGACTGGCCTCAATTAACCCGTTTGAGACAACCCGGTCGGTGGGGGCTACTTGAAGGGCTGTTTTGGAAAGGCAGGTGTATATGCCGAAAAATTCATGCCAGAATTCGTTTGTATGGCTTAGCGTCATATCGACCAGTTGTACGGCTTCCTTTAGCCCCAGAGCATCGAGTTGCCAGGCTCCAGTGGTGTAGGCTGAGGGAGCATTGGGTCGATGAAATGCATCAAATCATCTTCAGTGATGAATCTCGGTTTTGCCTATGGCAATCTGATGGACGGTTGCGTGTTAGAAGACCTAGATGACAAATGGTAAATATGCAATTTGTACTTAGACGCCATTCTGGTTTAACCGGGTGTTATGGTTTAGGGTGCAATACAATTTGGAAGCCGGTCAACTCTAAAGTCAGGAAGTCTGAATACGGGCCGCTACATCAACGAAGTTTTGGAGCCAGTTAAGTTGCCATACCTTCAAAGACATCGCAACAGTGTTTTCCAGCAATACAACGCTAGGCCACATATTGCAAGAGTAACGCAGGGAGTTTTAATGACAATAATGTCAATTTACTGCCATGGCCCGCAAGGTCTCCAGATTTATCGCCGATTGAACATATATGGGACATGATCGGGAAAAGAGTTGAAGATTTTCTTCATTTAACATTTAATTTAAGGTACACCATGGGGCTTAAATTGTTATCATTCATTGTCTTACTCAATCTCAAATTGTCACCAAAATTTCAAATTCGTACGATCGCCCCATCTGGCTGCTCTGCTTTTTTTGGCGATGCGTGTAACTTATCTTTTCTATAATGTTTTACAGTGTTGGTTTAATTTTAGAACGACGTTTATTTGAGGGGGGAAGTCATGTAATTTGATATTTTTTAGATTTTTTTTAGTTAAAAAATTGGAGAATGTGCTCCTAAATCTTCAGATCGGAATTCGAAGTGTAGACATCTCTATAGCGTATATAGTTATCATGCTCCGAACAAGACTGAGCGAGTTACAGCTTGTTCAAGCGTCAGGCGCTCGGAAGACAACGATCTGCTCATATCTCCCGTGTCTCTCGTACCGTGCAGCTATGAGTCGGAAGATTAGTAAGCCAAATTATCGCTGACGTCGTCCTCGTCGTCGGCGACCACCATCAAATTTGGAACGAGAAGAAAGAGAAGAAGAAATGCCAACTAAGTGCCTCAGCTAAAACAATGAGAGTTTCTAGCATTGATGTTATCGTGAATTTAGGTTTCTGGTATCGGATAATAGAGTTTGTAAGCGTGTTTGCTGCCATATCTGATATAGCAGTATGCAGGAAATGTAAGCAGGACTTATAGTGTGGGCAGACAAGAGATAGAGGACTAGGATTTAAAATATCTGTCAAGTGTAAGTGCGGTATTTTCCTCATCGATTCCGGACCATTTATTTGCAACGGTTTCGAAATTAACAAGCGAACTGTTCTCGCTATGAGGTTATTGGGAATAGCCAGAGAAATTATTAATATCTTTTGTTGCATCATGGATTTTGAACAAAGATTCAGCCAAAAAAGTTATGACAACATAGTGCAACTCATATATGCATCGAGCAAGAAATTCTTCATAACTAGCTGCAAAAAAGCCTGTCAAGGACAAAAGGAAATTAACGAGAAGGAAGGAAGACCCATTTCAAACCTGACTGTCAGTGGGGACGGTTCTTGGAAGAAAAGAGGATTTTCGTCTTATTTTGGTGTGACAACGCTGATCGCCAATAATACGGGCAAAGTTATCGACCTGATTGTGAAAAATACTTATTGTCAGGCTTGCACTTATTTTAAAGATCATCCGAGAGATCCTGACTATGAGACACACCAAGAAAACTGTCCGGTAAACCATCGAGGATCTTCTGGAAAAATGGAGGTCTATGCGATGCTCCTAAAATGTTCCTAAGATCGGAAGAACTCTATAGAGTAAAATACAAAAATTTCATTGGTGATGGAGATAGTAAAACATTCAAAGCTATTTTGGATGCTCAACCTTACGGTGACGAATTCAACGTGATCAAGAGCAAATGTGTCGGCCACGTTTAAAAACGCATGGGAGGCCGACTCCGTAATTTAAAAAAAACCGCTAAACTCGGCGGAAAAGGGAAGCTCACAGATGTACTCATCAAGAAATTAACCAAGTACTATAGACTTGCCATTCGGAGGAATCCAAACTCTAAGCATGACATGAAGGACGCTATAATGGCCACCTATCATCATATGATTTCGACAAACGAACAGCCACAGCACCAGCACTGTCCCCCGGCCGACTCCTGGTATGCATATCGGGTCGCTGAAGCCCTTGATGTAACGCAGTCCTTCGAATATCCTCCTCCTCTATATCCTGACTTAGAGAAGCGAATTTTGCCGATATATGAAGATTTGCCCGGGATAATTTGCGCACGAGATGCTTGGGAGGCTATACACAGAATGCCAATGAATCGATCAATGCGACTGTATGGCGTTTAGCCCCTAAGCACCTACATTGTGGATCGAGAATCGCGGAAATCGCTGCCATTTTTGCTGCAGGCGTGTTCAACGATGGTTACAACTTTGTTTTAACCATTATGAATGACCTGCAGTTGCAAATCGGCGTGCAGTGAAATACATTCGCAGATCACCAAAGTGCATACGGAGTATGGAGACAGGACCGTCGTACTTGGAGCAGGTCAAAAACGGCAAGGACGGCAAAAAAAGGAGGAAGCGGCTCGAATGGACGAATTTGCAGAAGAAGAATGCATCTTGTATGGCCCTGGTATAGCAGACTAAGCGTTGGAAGTCGTAAGTCCCCTGGAAGTCTATTTTTCTGTATCGAAAACTTCAATGGCGTTTTTCTCGGAATGTAAAATTTCTCACGCCGTGCAATATAGCTCGAGTTTTCCGCCGATTTTGATGAAACTTTCCTTACATATTCTTTAACTCACTGGCTATTGCATGACGTTCAGGAACAAGGATTTTTTTCAAAAGGGTCCTGCATTTTGTATTTATTTTTTTTATTTTTTTTCTCGACGTCATCAAGCGTATTGATGTAATTTGACAGTAGAAATTTGGTTTTATGATTTTAGTTGAGATTTGAGACCTGTGAACTGCACGCCGCAAATCTAAGGAGCCGACTTCCAGCAGCTGTGGAGCCGCCATTTTTGATATTTTTTTTCTTAACAAAAATTTGTGAATGAACCTT
This sequence comes from Geotrupes spiniger, assembly GCA_959613385.1. Lineage (NCBI taxonomy): Eukaryota > Metazoa > Arthropoda > Insecta > Coleoptera > Geotrupidae > Geotrupes > Geotrupes spiniger. The sequence continues at coordinate 46,598,561 of OY390732.1, forward strand.
TTATGTGACAGTTTGAGATATGATTTGTTTCAATTCGGAAAACCTTTCCATCAGTTCATGAAAAATATCGAAAAAACGCACGATTGCATGACTTTCCCGCCTTAATTCATTTTCACAGTTGAATGTAATGTCTTAATTATAATGGTAATATTTTTTTCATTAGTACTGTGTATCGTGTATCAACAAAATTAATTTTACTTACAATCATGCTGGACAAATCATTGATAATTGTCATTAATAAACATTATAAAATTTGTATGTAATCAATTAGAACTAGAATTATGTGTCGAATATTTTTGTTGGAATGATAAAATTTTACATGAAATTCGTTTCGGAGCACATTTTTATCGATGTACATACTTTTATTTCGCTAGGGAACAACTACACATCTTCGATATAGCAACCCAAAAGCCTATAAATAGAGAAACAGTATGGTGTACGAATAATTTTGTCTGCATCACAAAAATAAATAACAAAACTAAAACATTTCGCAAAGCACAGGATTTGAAATGAAAAAACTATTTGTAATAAATGATACAGTATAGGGATAAAAGACGTGATCAAAACCGAATCAAAATGTAAAATATTTTGCATATTTGATCATTCCCAAAAAAATAAATTATGAATCTAGTATTAATTGTTTACGTGTATAAATTTTTAAATATTCGTCGAAAAAGTTGCAAACCATCACTTCACAATATCTCAATTGTGTTTAAAATAGGCTTAGTCAAAACGAAATTGTCATTACCACTGTACTTTCTTGTACACAAAATATAAGCAAGACAGTAAAACTGGCATACGGTATATAAATAAACAACTCACATTTATTTCATATGTTATTCTCCCATCCATGATAAGTGTCTTAAGCAAGCAGAATAACAAACACAATAAACATTACGTTGTCTTATTGTAGAAACAATATATTTTACAGCAATACTAATTTTCTTTATTTCGAGGTTCAATCCCCGTTTTATAGTATTTATCATTTTTGATTTTGTCCTTGCCTGATATCTTAATGAATATTGGTTAAGATGTTGCAATTTACCGTTTTATTCATACTTGTTTTGCATTTCTGTTTTGATTTGATGTGATAATATAATAGATATTAGTGATCTTCTATATGTACGCCGCGCGACAATGGTACATATTTTTTTGTTTATGCGGGACATACATGTGATAATAAATGTTATCTAATGGAAAACAACATATTTGAAAGTAAAGAAGGATGAATGCAAAGAGAAATCGAATCCATACCAACACGTAATTGCCCATGGAAGCAGGAGAACAAAAACTTTGCATCACGATCTAATTCCTTCAATAAATCAGGACTACTATGAAATAAAAATATTACGTTTAGCGCTATCCCAATGGCCATTTTATTACAAAATACGTAATTCAAAAAAATTAATAAATATTTTCTTCTTTTTCTTTGCCTTTCCTTTCGCCACTACCTGATATATTACGTTCAAAAAGGCTCTCGCACGTTGATAAATAGAATCAATTTGAATGTAGGTGATAACAAAAGCTCTGCTACTGAACCTAATTGATAGCAAAGTGAATCCAAAATATACAATTTTTTTCATTCATTCAAAACTTCACAAATCATATAACAAAAATGTTATGGAATGAAAATATCACCATAGCTACATCTAATTTGAAAACCAATTACAAATTATTTTTCAATGTTAAAGATTCCACCGGCACCCTTAATAAATCTGATGTGATTTATTTTATATGTAACGGATTAGGTGGACGTGTTTACATTGGTCAGACGAGCCAACAAAGTAAACGTCGTTTGACACAACATAAAACGAAGCATAATGCATGTGCATTAGATCCATTCCATTTGAGCGGAAGCTGTTCGAGCAACACGTGATTTTTTCCGCGCTCCAGGAAAAAACACACCTTCGCGACTTAGTCTTTTTTAAGACGGAATGGTCATCACCGACCACGGACGACGAAGCACTCGCCGATGTATTGGACATAAATCGTTCTAGCAGCTACCAGGACATCATACATGGAGAGACACCATCGACATCGAAAAGACACAAGGCCGCACCGAAGTAGGACAAGATCACGAAACGTATCGCAAAGGCTAAGACAAGCGACGTTAGAGATTCCGACTCGGATGGTTTTACTGTTCCGAGCAAGGTTGCGAAGCGTCGTAAATCGCAAAAAGTAGACAAACCACTAGAGACGACTAATCGGTACGATTTTCTTGCAGAAAGTACCGACGACGACGAAACCACCAAGGCAAACAAACCAGTTACGACGAAGCCGCGAATCCCGCCGATAATCAAGGACAATTGGCCGGATATAGTGGCGGTACTAACCGACAAGAAACAAACTGCCGTTCGTGAAGGCGAAGAACATCGCTGACGGTATTCACATCACCGTCGATTCTTTGAGAAGGATGACGAAATACTTCGATGACGCCAGACTTCTGTACCACAAATTCATGGAGAACCCGCTGAAGGTGGTTCTCCGTGGCTTCCCCGAGGAAACCACCGAAGGCGAAATCAAATCCGCCCTCGCGAACAATATGAACGAGGTGCTGGCCATAAGGCGGTTCCGCCGAGGCCTGAAGAGGACGCCAATCCCAATCATGATGGTTCAGCTGCGGAAGAGCGCGTAGCACGGAAGTCCTGAGGATCAGGATCAGGTCTCCACGCCGGAAGATGGCCGTCTGGCAGTGATACCGCTGTCAGTTGTTCGGCCACGCGCAGAGGACGTGTCGAGCGGGGCCCAAGTGCATGAAGTGAGGTGACGGTCAACCTTCAAGCACTTGCAGCAAGCCTCGCGCCGAGCCGACAAAAGGCGCTAACTGCGCGGGACCCCGCTCGGCCAGTTACAAGGGGTGCCCTGCATACCCCGCCGACGCCGCATTGGTTGCGACAATGGCGCGTTGCAACCATAGCGCGAGCTATGCGAGCGACTATGGCATTCGTGGCAGACACAACTCGGAGGGGACAAACATTTTAACCGCGATTGATCCTTCAGAAAAAGGAGGTAAATGGTTTTCCATAGCACTGCGTTTAAAATTACCGGCTCTGGCTCTGCATTAGCTTCACATGTCAAATCTACTGAACGTAAAATAGCATGGGCTGATGGAAGATCCAATTATCAAAACGTCTCTGAAAATAAACATAGCATAAATTCAAAAGAGGACACCAACACCACTTAGTATAATTTACATTAATATACTTAATCTTCAAAATATAAATTTGTACCTTGTACAATTCGGATTCAAAACTCCCACCTGCAAGTTTACTTCTTTTCATTTTTCACTCTACAGTTTGCTTAACCTCCCATTTTTCAATTATTTAATTTCAACCCACATATGTGTACACTTAAATTTAAGTACTGTATTAAGTTTGGTTCATTAACGTATACAATTTTAACTTGTTGTGTGACTATATTTAGTAATGTTTAGTTCTGTTTTAATTTAGTACCGCTTCGTGCCGATAGAAAGTTTATATCGCATATCGTTATATATTCATCATCTTAAATATTACATAATTATTTATTAATTCTTAACGCTAAAGGAAATGTTACTGCAGCAATGAATAAAAATGATTATTAAAGCTAATGAACTTTTAAATGATACGAAGGTGTACAAGGTATTGATAGAGATCCAACTTTCACAACCCAAAAAAAAGGTAATGACCTTTTAAAAAATGCTAAAAATATGGGATATATTTCTCATTCAACTTATAAACAACTTACTGTGAATAATTCTGTCACTCCTACATTTTATGGTGTTCCCAAGATACACAAAAGTGAGATTCCATTACGTCCTGTAGTATCCTCTATCGATTCACTATTATACAAATTGTCCAAATATTTATCGGATATTTTAACTACCTCGCTAGCTTGTCGTACTACTTATAATACTAAGGACTCTTTCACTTTTGTTAAAGATATTAGAGATACCCAACTCCCTCAACATTTTGTTTTAATTTCATTAGATGTAGTTTCTTTATTTACTAATATTCCTTTAAACTTGGTTGTTCGTATAATTGAAAATAAATGGTTACTTATTAGTGATTTTTGTGGTTTCAATTTATCGTCTTTCATTACTTTAATTAAATTTATATTTGATAATTGCTACTTTTCCTTTCAAGATAAATTTTATAAACAATTTTTTGGAACCCCTATGGGATCACCATTAAGTCCAATAATTGCCCTAATTACGTTGGACTTTGTATTAGATAATGTTTTGCCAAAATTATCTTTCAAACTTCCCTTTATTTTGAAATATGTTGATGATAGTATTTGTGCGGTGCCCTTTAATAAAATAAATGAAATATTATCTACTTTCAATTCTGTACATAGTAGTATTCAATTTACTGTTGAGGAAGAAACTGATCGCTCTGTTCCTTTTTTTAGACACCAAACTTATAAGAAATAGTGATAACAAAAGTATGATTGGTTGGTATCAAAAACCTACTTCTTCGGGAAGATATTTAAATTTTTATTCTAATCATTCTATTCATCAGAAAGTTAATATTGTTAAGGCGATGAAGAATAGAGTGGTTAGAGTTAGTGATCCCATATTTCTTAATAAAAAATTAAAAATTCTCTCTGATATTTTTATCAATAACGGTTACCCTAAATTATTGGCTAACAAATTAAGTTTTAATTCTTCTTCACAAGTTGTTCCTATCTCTACAGAAAATATAATCATTTATAGAAAATTACAACACATAAAAGATTTAACAAATAGAATTATCACTATTTGTAAAAATGATAACATCAAAATAGGACAATACATCATATCTTTAGATAGATTAATTTCAAAACTGAAAGATAAAATTCCTCTTCTCCAAAAGTCTAATGTTATATATAAAATTGCATGTATAGTTTGTGATAAATGTTATATTGGCCAGATAGCGAAGTTAAATTGTGTTTTATCTTAACATTGTTTTAATTTCAAGCATCAATTTGACTTTAATAGCAGGATGTTTTTAGAAATGGTTGATATCAATAAAAATATAAATTCTATAAATTCTCGTTCAGATATTCAGAAACTTAGTACCATTTATACTTACATTTTGAGTTTGTAGTTACTTGTAATCTATTTAGTTGGTTTTCTTATCGTTTTTGATTGAGTTATGAATTTAATTTATTTAATGAGTTCGTTATACAACATGCACACTAATATTTTTCCGTTGTACTCGTTTCTAAGGTTTCAGTTTTCATATTTAGACTTCGTTTACGTCGAAATTTTTTTACATTGTCATTCACCGTCAACATTTATATTTATTTCCATTAATATTCAGAGCCTTAGCACCTTATCTTTATAATTTGTTTTCGACCTTGTTTTATTCCTGTACTGAGTGTAATCATCATCGAGTGTGATGATTCACACTCGATGATGATTCCCTTTAGTGCTTTCTTTCCCGGTTCAATTCATATTTAAATTTTGGTTTTGTAAGGTGCGTGTTGGCACCGACAACATTTAAAGTTAAGTTGGTACCTAACACAAAAAAATTTTCAGTTCTTCGGCATTTAGTCAAATACTTAACCTCAAATTTTAACATGTGTTTACAATGTGACGAAATACTTTTACGTTTTAACTTCATCTATTTTAATTAATTTAATCGCTCGATGTATCAATGTGATAAATGTTTACTTCGCTAGTTTCAAAAAACGACTCTCTTTTGTGTGAGTATATTTTTCATAAAAATTAAACTTTACATTGCCTGGTTCTTAATGAGGCATTAACTTGTAGCTTTCCTGATGAAGCAATCAATTATATTGCGAAATATAGAAAAGAACAACTAATTGAGTTTTATTAGTGCCCGAAAAAGAAACTGACCGCTTTCCTCGATATTCATCGTTTTATATATATATATATATATATATATATATATATATATATATATATATACATGAAAGATGGTCTAATCTTACACCTCAATGGTGTAGTGAACATTAATTAAAACAGGTCCATGAAGACTAACTGGTGGATCGCTAGACAATATTGTTTCTGGGTTATTACCCTTCGTCAGTAGCGATTACCAAGAACCTTAGTTGTTGAAATACCTTTACATGTAGTGGCCATCAAAACTTCTTGGCGCGAGCCAATCACTCCTAACGAACCACTGACAACAGAACACTGACAAGACGATACCTTGTCTAACACCTAGCGGCGAGTAAACAAGACGACTATCAAATGTCCAGTGTCAACATATTACGTGTTAGAAAAGGTATCGTCTTGTCAGTGTTCTGTTGTCAGTGGTTCATTAGGAGTGATTGGCTCGCGCCAAGAAGTTTTGATGGCCACTACATGTAAAGGTATTTCAACAACTAAGGTTCTTGGTAATCGCTACTGACGAAGGGTAATAACCCAGAAACAATATTGTCTAGCGATCCACCAGTTAGTCTTCATGGACCTGTTTTAATTAATGTTCACTACACCATTGAGGTGTAAGATTAGACCATCTTTCATGTAAATTTTACATTTTTCTGTCAAATTTGACAAGACGCATTTTCAATATATATATATATATATATATATATATATATATAAATATATATATATATATATATATATATATATATATATATATATATATATATATATGAAGGGAAGACTCTTGGGCATACACCCGCAGTTATTACACATGTGGAGGTCGGCTGCTTGTTGTTGAATCCGATTGTTTTATCTCCAAATTTTGTCCACCTTTTAATTTGGCTATACCGTCCTGATGACGACTAATAAGTCAGAAACACGTGTCGGCGGTTGCGTGTTTCCATGCGGGTGTATGCCCAAGAGTCTTCCCTTCATATATCTTTGTTCCCGCAGAAAAAAACCTTTTTTCATTATATATATATATATATATATATATAATTGTAAATTATATATTTTTCATATATTTCTTGCCAAATAAATTTTAATATTTTTTGATTTTTGGTATTTATTTTATACCAGTGTTGGGTTATTTTGGCATTTATGTAGAATAAAATAAAAACTGTTCTGTTTTATGACTTCACTATTATTTTTATTTTTACGTTTCGACAATAGATTTTTGTCTTCTTCAGAAATATAACTAAAACAATACTAATCACTACAATTAGCACTAAACGAAAACAAACGAACCACATGAGATACATTTACATAATAACTATTGTTTAACAGAAGTCTCAAAAAAAACACAAGTTATGCATAAAATACATGTTAAAATTCTTTGTTTTTCCAATAAAATAAATGAAACCATCATTAAGATTAAAAGAGAATTTAAACAAAACATTTTGAAACCCGTTTCATGCCCAAACTTTAAAAACAAATAATTTTTGAATACAAAATGAAGCGTAAAATTACTTACATTTATGTGTTAGTCTTTCGCGTTGCAAATGTGAAGTGAGTTCATTCAACGTTTTTAGTACAAATCTAAAAAAAAATTTAATAATGCTTCGAAAATCTGTTTTTTTTGTCTTGTGTGTCGATTTAATATAAAATATACTTTTACGAGGTCAACAAATTGTATAAAAATTATGAATAAAATTTCATTACTCGATATCATTTAAAACTAATGTACATATTATGTTTATGGATTTTATTTATACAAATTAAAACATTCTATACTAAAAAATACTAAAAAATACATAAACTAAAAAATACTAAGAAATACATAAACTAAAAGTCGTGGAAAAGATACATGCCATTGCCGTAAAAAACTATCTTATAAAATTTGGTAATAAATTTTAGCCAAATTATTTATTTAAGCTTTGTCATTTACAGCTGTGGGGTTATTCTTAATTTGCACCATTTCATGTATAATGCGTTTTCTTTGTTGATTTTCTTTTTTTCAATATACTAGTTTGATTGTAGTTGAAATCATGTCCAGTATTATTTACATATTTCTTTAATGCTGTTATATTTTTAGCGTATTTGTGACCTTTAATTCTTTCTTCCAACAATTGTTGGGTTTGTCCGATGTAACATTTATTACAGTCCCTACATGGTATTTTATAAATACAGTTTGTTTGTTTTAATGTAGGAATGTTATCTTTAAGCTTAGTGTGCATAGTATTTTTTAGATTATTGTCATTTTTGTGTGCAACATTGAACTCGTACGGTTGTAATATATTTTGAATAGATTCTGATAGTTTGTGGACGTATGGGAAGCTTATGTATTGTGTCGTTGTTGATTTACTATTAGTGGTATTTTGCCCGTTATAATGTTTGTATATTCGTTGTTTAAATATTTTTTGTATTAAGTTGTTTGGGTAGTTATTATTAATGAGTGCTTTTTTTGCTTTTTGTAGTGTATGAATGCGGTATTGTGGATTAGTCAGATTAATAGCCCTGTCGGCTACAGCAATAATTACATTTTTTTATGTTGTACGGGTTGTGTAGATATGTAGTTTGTGTATCGTCCTGTCCATGTTTGTTTAGTGTACCACTTGGTATGAATTTTATTTTGTGTTTTTATCAGTGTCATGTCTAGGAAATTAATTTGTTTGTTTTGTTCTATTTCTATAGTAAATTGAATTTTATTATGGTAACTGTTAAATTTTTGGATAATTTCGTTTTCAGTGTTTTCGGGAATAGCAGTAATTATATCATCGATATGTCGTTTGAAAAATGGTAGGTCGATGTTACAATCATTAATTACTTGTTGTTCCAAAATCTTCCAATACTAATTGTGCAACTACGGCAGATATTGGTGCACCCATTGCGAGTCCATCAATTTGTTTATAGTATGTGTTGTTGAATAGAAAGTACGTTGAAGTTAATGTTAAATCTATGGCTATGATAAATTCTTTTAAAGGTAGTGTTGTATGATTTTTGATTTGTTTCCAGTTTTTTGTGATTATTTTTTTAATCAGTGGTATAGGAATATTAGTGTACATGGATGTAACATCCATCCAAGAATTTATCATAGCCATAGATTTAACATTAACTTCAACATACTTTCTATTTAACAACGCATACTATAAACAAATTGATGGACTCGCAATGGGTGCAGCAATATCTGCCGTAGTTGCACAATTAGTATTGGAAGATTTGGAACAACAAGTAATTAATGATTGTAACATCGACCTACCATTTTTCAAACGATATGTCGATGATATAATTACTGCTATTCCCGAAAACACTGAAAACGAAATTTTACAAAAATTTAACAGTTACCATAATAAAATTCAATTTACTATAGAAATAGAACAAAACAAACAAATTAATTTCCTAGACATGACACTTATAAAAACACATAATAAAATGCATACTAAGTGGTACACTAAACAAACATGGACAGGACGATACACAAACTACCTATCTACACAACCCATACAACATAAAAAAAATGTAATTACTGCTATAGCCGACAGGGCTATTAAACTTACTAATCCACAATACCGCATTCATACACTACAAAAAGCAAATAAAGCACTCATTAATAATAACTACCCAAACAACTTAATACAAAAAATATTTAAACAACGAATATACAAACATTATAACGGGCAAAATACCACTAATAGTAAATCAACAACGATACAATACATAACCTTCCCATACGTCCACAAACTATCAGAATCTATTCAACATATATTAAAACCGTACGAGTTCACTGTTGCACACAAAAATGACAATAATCAAAAAAATATTATGTACACTAAGCTTAAAGATAACATTCCTACATTAAAACGAACAAACTGTATTTATAAAATACCATGTAGGGACTGTAATAAATGTTACATCGGACAAACCCAACAATTGTTGGAAGAAAGAATTAAAGGTCACAAATACGCTAAAAATATAACAGCATTAAAGAAACATGTAAATAATACTGGACATGATTTCAACTACAATCAAACTAGTATATTGAAAAAAGAAAATCAACAAAGAAAACGCATTATACATGAAATGATGCAAATTAAGAATAACCCCACAGCTGTAAATGACAAAGCTGAAATAAATAATTTAGCTAAAATTTATTACCAAATTTTATAAGATAGTTTTTTACGGCAATGGCATGTATCTTTTCCACGACTTTTAGTTTATGTATTTTTTAGTATTTTTTAGTACAGAATGTTTTAATTTGTATAAAGAAAATCCAGAAACATAATATGTACATTAGTTTTAAATGATATCGAGTAATGAAATTTTATTCATAATTTTTATACAATTTGTTGACCTCGTAAAAGTAAATATTTTATATTAAATCGACACACAAGACAAAAAAAAACAGATTTTCGAAGCATTATTAAAAATTTTTTTAGATTTGTACTAAAAACGTTGAATGAACTCACTTCACATTTGCAACGCGAAAGACTAACACATAAATGTAAGTAATTTTACGCTTCATTTTGTATTCAAAAATTATTTGTTTTTAAAGTTTGGGCATGAAACGGGTTTCAAAATGTTTTGTTTAAATTCTCTTTTAATCTTAATGATGGTTTCATTTATTTTATTGGAAAAACAAATAATTTTAACATGTATTTTATGCATAACTTGTGTTTTTTTTAGACTTCTGTTAAACAATAGTTATTATGTAATTGTATCTCATGTGGTTCGTTTGTTTTCGTTTAGTGCTAATTGTAGTGATTTGTATTGTTTTAGTTATATTTCTGAAGAAGACAAAAATCTATTGTCGAAACGTAAAAATAAAAATAATAGTGAAGTCATAAAACAGAACAGTTTTTATTTTATTCTACATAAATGCCAAAATAACCCAAGACTGGTATAAAATAAATACCAAAAATCAAATATATATATATATATATATATATATATATATATATATATATATATATATATATATATATATAAATCTATTTTTCCTGCTTCTCGAGGAAGTATTCGAACGATTCGGCAAAGACACAGTTTCCATCCTCATTGTGGATTGCTTCGTTCTACAAGACCTACCTTGAAACGTGACAATAAGGACAATTCAAGTATGCGCTTCATTACTCGAGTACCACGAAATATATATAAAGCCTTTTTTGATAGATTCAGTGGTGTATCATTATATATGCGGTCCCTTAAGAGTAAAATAATCATTTTCTTAAGTGAACAAGTTTTACTAAATGTTGATGACATTTTATCTTTTGAATTTTTGATTTAGTGCTGAGTATATATTACAGATATTACAATAAACTTTCTCCACGTTTCAGAATTAATTATGAACTGCCCGATAATGCTTCTTTCGCTTTCGGCGAATCTAATAATCTCTAAAAAAACATTTAATCATACCTCTATATTTCACACGTATTAATTCTTTAAAAACAAATCTATTATAAAGTGAAAAAATAGTTTCCTTTAAAACAACAAGCCCTCTTCCATTATAATGAAACCCAGATATTTTAACGGCTCACTACGTGGTGTACTTACGTTACATCTCTGGTCCTAACAACAACACGAGAAGTACAATTAATATCATTCATGTGACTGCCGCGTACAACCACGACAAATCGAAAAAGGAATTCGCTAGAAACTATGTTTAATGTAAAATCAATATTTATAATTTATCATAAAATTACCAAAGTGCAATTTTGAAATGTCTGTAAATGCAAACTTACGATTTATTAAACTATAACCGAAATCAATAACATTGTTCTACTAAATTTCACTAAAGTTCAGTGCCGAGACACGTTATATTTTTTCTAAAATCACAATGTACAATATTAAAACAACATTTCTTAATTGTAGACACAATGTACAGTCAAAAAGTTTTCAGAACAGATCGTATTGCGGATTCATTTTTAATGTTTTTTTATTATAACTTCAAATGTCAAAAATTCAAACAAAATTGAACTTTATAAATTATAACAATAAAAATGTATCAATGAAAATTAAAAGATTTACTACCTAACTTTAATAAAAATTTAAATGCTACGCCAGAACATTGTCCAAACCTGCTACGAGCATTTGGGGAAAATCAGATCGAAGGACCTGTTAACGACTTTTGTGTAGGAAAGAGCCTTTCGTAACATGCTTGCTTGATACCCAATTCGACCCGATCGACCCTACCCGACCAGACCCCACCCGACCACACCCGATTCGAGCCGACCCATAGGAATCGTTGCTGGACAATTTTTATTTCATTTTATTTCAGCAGCCACCAGAAAACATAAATGGTAGCAAATTTGGCATCGATCGAGTCAATTGAACGAGTAACTGGCTTTCAAATCAACCATGTAGATGAAATTAAAAGAACAATTTCCGTCCACTTGTAAGAGATCTACTTTTCATTTACATTCGAAATTAGTGGCCCTCCTATTAAATTCTGTTAATCCAGTGCGGGAATAACGTCCCAAGTCAGTTGTGTTTACACTTATCCATAGCATCCTTGCTTTATTTGTTCAAATCGATTTTTAATTATATTTTTATAGCAACATAATCCTTTTCATTTCGGCACTCATGTATTTGATGCAGTAATTCGCTCTTTGTCCATTTAGCTTTTATGGATTAACAAGTTCGTATGGTGCGTTATTTTATTTAAAGTTTTAGCCCTCAAGGAACAGGGGTTTAAATGGGCTATTCGCCGTATTAACGATGTTGGATTGACATGGGGTTTTAGAATTTGTCGAAGCATGTTGCCTATTATGCAACTATGCATAATTCATGGCAAACCATTGGAATCGTTATTGCGAGACCTGTCCAATTTTCGAATGGGAACATATAAAGATTAAGTAAACTGCTCTGTTTATTGGACGAGTAATTGAATTTAAAATCGGCGTGAATTTAACCATATTTCGATTATTTAGCAATCTCACGCTTTACTTAGTATGCAATTTACAAAAACAATCGTATTTATACGACTAAATAAGTACCTGTTCGTTATCATCAAGTTTCTTAGTTATGACGCGTTACGGTGTGAAACACAACAAAGTAAATTTAATTAGTGCGAAATACTTTACCCATTTACTGTAATTAAAATTAAAATTAATGTTCAAATTACCATATTTCTTTGATTTCGAAGTCTCACATCTTACCTTGATTCGCAATTTATATGGCTAACTAAACAACTGTTCGTTATGATAACGTTTCTTTGAGTAATAACTTGTTTAGAGTGTGAAATAAAACAACAAAAAATGTAATCGGCGAGAAATATTTGGCAGTAAATGCATTTATGATCAATGTCAAAATGATGTGGAAAGGCATAAGATATGCCTTACCTGCTTTGGAAATTAAAAAATAGTATATTATAAAATAAGTTACAGAGGGCACTGTTTCAGGCCTGAACGGACGAATGCCCTGAATAGCCTTTTGTACGAGTATTTTATATCATTTTGTACTACTTTACGTGAAAAATTAAACTTTGTTAAGTATTTCAACATTTAGGGATATTTGTGCGGGTTGGTAACCTTTTTTGTGAAATGAAATAACGAGGCGGACGAAAATTTAATTTGAAATATCAGTTTTCTTTGACGCAATATGAATTGCGAAGACCTGCAACGCACTCCACCCGAAATACGGGAAATTGCACAAACTACGATTGGGAATTTACTTCCGAACAAGTCACTTTCTCAATGCGAACAAAAATATAAAAAAAATGAAAAATTGCGCAACAATTATTAGTTACAACTGACATTTTGATGACATTATACGCTGCCAAACCGCTGCCAACATAAAGAAAAAAAAATTATACCAGTTTCATTTTAGCACTCAAATTTTCATTTTAACACTATTTTGGGTGTTAAAATGAAGTTCCTAACGTGAGAGCAACGGAATTATGTTCTAGAGTTGGCCCTGGAAGAGAGAGATAAACATACCATGAATGTGTAATTTTAATCCAATAAAATAGTTCATTTAAACTGTAACTTTTTGAAGTATTGTAAAGCAATTTGTAATGAAATTTTAACTACAGCAAGGTTATTTCCAGCAAGATGGCGCCCGTGCATACACGACTTTTGAAAACATTAGTTTTCTGAGGCAATTCTTTGGATATCGCATCATTAGTTTAAATACAGAGACAATTTGGCCTTCGAGGTCATATGATATCACTCCCTGTGACATTTTCTTATGGCCACATTAGAAAAACACTATTTTCAAAACTCCTGATCTAGGCGATCTACAAGAACGATTTACTAACGCAATTCAAATTAATAACACTCACTTGGATACTTCATAATATTGTTGGTTCCGTTAAAAGAAGAGTTACATTGTGTAGAGATGTCAGTGGTGGCCATATAACTCAACTTATTTAATAATTACTATTGGTTGTCATGATTAAATTGTGTTATTTAAAATTTTATTTCCAACATAACCTCAGTTTTTACAGCTTTGCCTGCAGTTTGATTTAATCTAAATTTAAGTTACCGGGAAAAGGGTTGGTACACCTGTTAGTAACGACGAGTAGTTCTAGTACTCATAATTAATTTAAGACATACGCGAAAACTTCCAAAGCCCTCCCTGAATCACAATTCCGTTGCTCACACGTTATAAACGCAAGCTAGAAAATAGTATATTATGTAACAAGCACTATGACACGAGCCGAAGGCGAGTGTTGCAATTCAAACGAGTGCAAAATTGCTATCTTGTGCGAGTTGCATACTATACTTTTTCTACGACAACGACAATTATAAAAATAGATACAAATAAATATGCAAATATTTTATTTATTGCTTTGGATCCATGAAAATACGAAATTACCTATTCATTAGCAGAGCCTGGATAGCAGTGCCCAACAAATTAAGAAGAAGAACTATGAAATAACTTCATACCTACGTATTTTATTTATTAAACTTAAATTATTATTTAAAATCATTTTGGGAGAATTTGTTGCAATAAATTTAGTGCTTCTGTTATATTTGGAGGTGTCAATTCCAAGTCACTATCACTTTCCATATTAATTATCTGATTTCTTGGAAATAACTACGAAATTATTTGTAATGAACAAACTGTAACAAACTGATGACATTTGTCGTTATATTCTTTAAGTCACCCTCGTTTTTGTTATCAAAAACAGGAGACCGAACCCGAAATGTTTCATATTGCATTTGTTGCCTAGCAACTTGCCTAGCAACCGATGCGAAATGAAATTCAGTACAAAATGTAGCTTGTTATGATTCAATTTACACTCTTGATATGAACATTTTTCGTGTTTAGGAGATCCAGTCGTTTAGAGTCCATAAGAATTAAAATGTTACTCAAAAAGCAACGTCAAACGATCATACTTACTTAATATGGAAATTTCATGCCCTATCTTGGTTATCATTTTGTAAAAAAAAAACATTATTTATGTGAATACATAACCATATTTTCTCCAATTATTTATATACATTTATATAAATATTTAATTAATGAGAAATATTTTATCTTTTAATGGAAACTTTGTTGATGATTTCTTCGTCTGTAAATACTACAGTAAGTAGTATAACGTTATCAATTTTTAATCATGGTTGATCACCATCATCATCATATAAAAATTAAGATCTGTTGTTTCAGACTTTTCAGCTTTGTATGTCGTTCAACCAAGGAAGCAAGTTGTTTTAATAAAGTTGGTTGAAACACGAAATTTCGTTAATGTGGCAACTTCATGCCTTATGGTTAGCGACGTTTCTATCTTAAAGTTGGGAATTTTCATTTATTAACTTTCAAACTTAAGATAGTTATGAAAAATATATATTTCCATGCACACAATAATCTGAAGTCATACATCCTTTAAATCTAGTAACTCTTTGAAAACACCCGGAGCTAATGTATCCCTTCCGTGCTGCGTCGTTCAATAATTTATTGAAAAACTAGAACGGCAGTATCCAAACTCTCCGCAATTATTCATGGCATCCAGTCTGAGCCATAAATAGTAAGAATGAAAACATATTCATATAGCATATAAGGCACCTAGCGCCAGCTGAAGAGGTTACAAGCCTCGAAAGGCGAGGCAACTTTTTCTAAGGTAACACAAAAATAAGTTTTTCTACGATAACATCGAAAAATGTTCATATCAAGAGTGTAAATTGCACTGCTATCCAGGCTCTACCAAGGAATAGGTAATTTCGTATTTTCATAGATCCAAAGCAATAAATAAAATATTTGCATATTTATTTGTATCTATTTTTATAATTGTCGTTGTCGTAGAAAAAGGATAGTATGCAACTCGCACAAAATAGCAATTTTGCACTCGGTTGAATTGCAACACTCGCCTTCGGTTCGTGTCGCAAACTTTCAAACTCGTGCAAAATGTGCATCATTTTGTGCTTGTTACATAATATACTATTTCACCTTTAAGTATTAAATAATTCATGAGTAAGAAAAGATTAAAACTAATATTATTAAAGCACAAAATATACATTTAGGTGCGCTAAGTACTATATTGATATTAATCACACAATAAATCTACAGAGCTTTACAATGAAATGGTACGTTGTAGAAGAAATATAATGCACATTTCTTCTACTTCTTCTTTAAATCTTTAGCGGGCCAGTTTTGATTTTCAAAAATAATCCATGTATAAAATTGGCCGTATTCTCTGTGTGCACAGTTCATATCAGATCGGAGATATACGATAATAAGTAACAATATTATATTAATACAGTGTGTTCATTTCGAAATGAAATATTTTTGATTAATTACAAAAATATGTATTATATTATACTGTATTATGCTTTTAGTATTGTCATTATAATTTATTGACGTTTATTGACTTCTCCTTGTAATTTTGTTCGGGAAAGTATAGAACTTGTATCTTTGCTTTAAGGTACTTGTGTCATGCCTCGTGAAAATGAACGAATCGCTGTCGTCGAGTTGCACAGGTCGGGCATAAAGAAGGCAGACATTGTTCGCATGACTGGTTTCGATCCGATGAAAGTCTACAGGATCGTGAAATGTTTCAAAGAGGCTTGAGGCACTGCGGACAGACCTCGGCGGTCCAGTCACTGCGAGGACTTCAGGTATCATCAACAACGTTCGCTGCCGAATAGATGCAATCCATGCGCGAATTGGTAAAAGAGCTTAAAATCAGCGAAAGGCACGTCCGGGAAACCGTCAAAGGAAAGTAAACGTTCACTCTCTTAATGATACGTTAAGCACACGCATACACACACAGATATATATATATATATATATATATATACACGAAAGATGGTCTAATCTTACACCTCAATGGTGTAGTGAATATTAATTAATACAGGTCCATGAAGACTAACTGGTGGATCGCTAGACAATATTGTTTCTGGGTTATTACCCTTCGTCAGTAGCGATTACCAAGAACCTTAGTTGACGAAGGGTAATAACCCAGAAAAAATATTGTCTAGCGATCCATCAGTTAGTCTTCATGGACCTGTATTAATTAATGTTCACTACACCATTGAGGTGTAAGATTAGACCATCTTTCGTGTAAATTTTACATTTTGCTGTCAGATTTGACAAGATACATTTTTAATTTGAATTGTTTTTGAACTTAATTGCAGCAATCCTTTTATATGTTGACACTGGACGTTTGACAGTCGTCTCTTGTTTAGTCTCCGCAAGGTGTTAGACAAGGTATCGTCTCGTCAGTGTTCTGTTGTCAGTGGTTCGTTAGGAGTGATTGGCTCGCGCCAAGAAGTTTTGATGGCCACTACATGTAAAGGTATTTCAACAACTAAGGTTCTTGGTAATCGCTACTGACGAAGGGTAATAACCCAGAAACAATATTTTCTAGCGATCCACCAGTTAGTCTTCATGGACCTGTATTAATTAATGTTCACTACACCATTGAGGTGTAAGATTAGACCATCTTTCGTGTAAATTTTACATTTTTCTGTCAGATATGACAAGACACATTTTTAATTTGAATTGTTTTTGAACTTAATTGCAGCAATCCTTTTATATGGTGACACTGGATGTTTGACAGTCGTCTCTTGTTTAGTCTCCGCAAGGTGTTAGACAAGGTATCGTCTCGTCAGTGTTCTGTTGTCAGTGGTTCGTTAGGAGTGATTGGCTCGCGCCAAGAAGTTTTGATGGCCACTGGTCTGTTAGAAGTCTAAGTCAGCGAGACCTTGAAGAGCTTCCTGAAGATGGCAGATGGGACTCTGCCGAAACGTCGAAGCGACCCTTCGGGGAACATTTCTACAACGCGGTTCACAACCCGAGAACCAAGAAGCACATATATCAGCCGCGAGAACTTACGCACCGACATATATATATATATATATATATATATATATATATATATATATAATTTACACGAAATATGGTCTAATCTTACACCTCAATGGTGTAGTGAACATTAATTAAAACAGGTCCATGAAGACTAACTGGTGGATCGCTAGACAATATTGTTTCTGGGTTATTACCCTTCGTCAGTAGCGATTACCAAGAACCTTAGTTGTTGAAATACCTAGCGATCCACCAGTTAGTCTTCATGGACCTGTTTTAATTAATGTTCACTACACCATTGAGGTGTAAGATTAGACCATCTTTCGTGTAAATTTTGCGATGGCAAAATAAACAGCAAAAATCAAGAAATCACTATAGGGATTTTTTTTATCGAAAAATTTTACTAGGAATAATTGATCAGAATTGCCCAAAAAACCTAAATTTCATGAAAATTAAAAATGTTCAAATTTTCCGTAATAGTCCGTAAATAATTATTATTAGCTGCGCCGAAGAAAGTATGCTGTGAAAATTTTGTTTGAAATAAAACCTGAACTATCAAAGTTGTTTAAAGTTGTTGTTGTTTAGGATTGGGAATTGCTTTTGAAGAAAATTTTAACATTTTTAATTTTCATGAAATTTTGGATTTAGTGTTTTTGGGCAATTCTAATTATTACTACTAAAATTTCTTGATTTTTTCCATTTATTTTGCCATCGCAGGTTGCTTTGCATTTAAAGAAGACAATTGGTTTTTTGGGATTAAATAGAGCAATAAGTATTCTACGTTTGGGAAAAAAATTACTAAAATCGGACAAAAAATAAAAAAGATATGAGGGTGTTACACTCTTAAGTGAAACACACTGTATATATATATATATATATATATATATATATATATATATATATATAACTTACTGGCGTTGACTGGTGTAGCAATATGGGGGAAATTAAAAAAATACCCAAGATATTCAGTTTGGTCATCTCACTCGGTGGGCCATCTCTCCCTGAATGACCCTAACTCTTTCGAGGCAATTTTTTTCCCGTTTACGGCTGCAAGTAACATACTTCATTCATCCTCGAAAGTTCTCTGCGTTCGGCCTACCATCGTGTCTTTAATCTTGCTTTGATTTATTTCCGGCATACTCTTTAGTACTTTTAACTATAACCGGTTGTTTTCCGATGAATCCCAGAACTTTGCTAAAGGCAAGTTTCTTTAATTATATGTGGTCGACAAATGAACTATCCCGGAGGTTAGTTTTTTGTCACCTCGCTAACAAAATAACATAGGACGTGCAGTGTAATGTCTTCCTCTGTACCAGACCAACACCAATTGGGGATACCTGTTCTGAATGCGGTGGTGGTGTTTTTAAAATAACAATGACCATTATTATTACGTACATTCGATAAACCGTAATGATTGTCACAAATATCTCATCGGCGTTGTAATATGGTGGCACATTGCCTGACAATCAATGTACCTACCCATTCAAAATACATCAACGCTTTCATAGAATAATAGGTATTATCAGTTTACGTAGTGGCTTTAGCTTGAGTAGTACCGTTTTATGCCATTTAAATGATCAGCTGGGTAAGCTTTTATCAACCATTGGATTCGTTTCGCTAAAATATATTAATGATGATTAGTTCCTCCTTTATTTCTAAAAGGGGCAAAATCGAATACATTTACAAATCCCATACTAAGTACGAAATTTTTGTATTCAAAACTGTTAATATATGTATGTATCCTTCTAGTCATTCTCGATTAGGTTATTATTTATTTACCATTTATTTTTGCATCATTTATTTAGTTCTCAGATTTATTAAAGTAATTCGCATACTAATTTCCAGATGAATAAATCCATTGTTACGGATTTTTTCGTGCATTATAAACGAAGGATTCCCAATGCGTACTTTAATTATACAATTTCACCGAACGTTCTCGATGCCCCTGAGCGCCAATTAATTTATTGTTTCAAAATCGCTATTTGGCTTGTTAAATAAACCAAAACAAAGACACGTTACCGGGAGAGAAAGAAGTATGGTCGAAGTTTTAGAGTTACGCTTGCAAATGGTAGGAAAAGTATTTTTGTTGCCAACATTCCTTTAAAATGTGATCTTTATCCAAAATACTAAAGAAATAATATTGCAAGATACGAAAAATATAATGGATAATACAAAAGCTTTAGACAAATGAAACCGAATATAATATTCAGAAAATCGACCATTTCAAATATTATATAAATATAAATTAGTAATATATAAGTAACACCTTTTGAGTATATTTCATCTCATGCGCTGTTTTATACAAAGTTAAACAAATGTAAATGTAATATTAAAATCGCATTATAAACTTCCATCAAAATAAACATGTCATAAGAAAATTATTAGTTTAATCGTTATTATTACGTTAATAGGTGCCATTACGTTACGATTTCAATCGCTGCTTTAATATTTATTTACTCAGCTATATTTCTATAGAAGAATTAATGATACCATTTAATAATCAAAAATTATATTTGAAAGCTTACAAACCTGAGAAATTTTCGCAATCATCTGTATAATCCATTAAGGGTGAGACATCTCAATAATATTTTCAATTCTATTTTATTGTGCTTTAATTATTACGAGAAGTCTAATATTTGCCTATTTTACGATATTAGCATATTCGTCATTAATTATCATTTGTTTGTCGATATAATTAGTTTATTTTCCGCAACTCACATTCACATTTTTACGACCCGGAGATCAAGTTCGATTGTTCGCTATCAACGTAAATTAGTCGTAGGTAATTATTAGGTATTATCACGCTTAAAACAGCGTATCAATTAAATGCATTTGTATTTTATAATAGTCATTAATATACCTGATATATATATTCTCTTCTTGCATACATAAAGTATAAGGAAGTGTAGTATAATGTCGTATAAATGCTCCACCACGAGATTTTAACGGATATACACGTTTTGAAACCCCCTGTATCGATTCTGACTATTGTCGGAATGACATCTGTGTGTCTCCTGTGTGTCTGTCTGTGCGCGCTATACCGCCAAAACTATTAATGCTAGAGCTACGATACTTTAAATTTACGATTCGTACATGGCAAGGAGGAGAATCTTCTATTTTGAACGCAATAACTCAACCGGAAGTGATGGTTTACTATTACCGCATTTTTCCGTATCTCGAAAACGGTACGAGTTATCGTATTCTTATTAGCATTGTCCCTGTAAGGGTTGTTCCGGCGTTTCGGCAATGTCACAATTGCCATCTTCAGAATTATTCTTCTGGATCGGTTAGACCGACAAAACCAACCTTAAGATGGCAATTGAGACATTGCCGAAACGTAGGAACAACCCTTATAGGGACAATTCTACAACGCGGTTCATTACCCGAGAAAAACTCAGAACACACACATATATATAATCAAGAAATATATATCAGGGAAACGGTCAGCTATCGGGTAGTAATGAAACTGAGATGATTATTCTTTTCAATATTTCGCAATAATTTAACTGCTTCATCAGGAAAACTACAAGAATTGCATTAAGAAAAAACAGTCAGATAAATTAAATTAAATTGCACTTACATAATATAAGAGTTACATATAATTGGCTAATTGTTAACATTAAAGAAATTCACAAAATATGAGACAGTTTTGATTGATAAACCACGTACATTTTTAAGAAAATTATGAAAACACCGTGAACCGAAAAACGCACGTTGCAGGCCATTTTAAATAACAGCTGTAAAAGAGAGATGTATGTATGAGTGAGTGAAACAACAATTGCCAACCTTTAAATTTGAAAACATGACAACGTAAAAACTACTGAACAATTGTCAAAATAATTTAATGAAGGGAACAACGTAAATGTGAAAAACATTGCTGAAAATTTACAACTGAGGATTATTAGTAGGTGTGAAATCCAACAACCAATAGTAAATGTTGCTCAAATGCTGTGTGTCAGACCTAAAATTTACACAATTGGTATGTTTATTTATATAATACATTTCTAGAAAAATTCGTTGCTTGTACCTGCTTTGAGAAGTTAATATTGAAGTATTATCAAAGTCAAAATTATGGTTAAATTTAGAAAAATATGAAGCAAGAGCACAAGAATTCTTCTGCAACCTACAGTCGTTCTTATGTTGAGTAATTCGTGCCTTTAACCATTGTGTTAGTCTGCCCAATGTAACATTTGTCGCACTCAAGACAAGGAATTTTATAAATTACATCAGATCTATAACCAATCGGAACACGATCTTTAACATAACCAAAGAATTTACTAGTAGATTTTAAGATGTATTTAGCTATTCTTAAACCGTTGGTAGTGCAAACCTTTTCTATGTTGTTACTGATGATTAAAGGTAGTCTTTTATAGACAATTGGTTCATCAACAGCTACGTGTACATCAAGATGTTCACGACGTGTATTGTATATTAAACAGTTTACTAACGTGCGAGGGTAACCATTATTGACGAACGAATCGGCCAAGAGTTTAAGATTTTTTTAAATGAAATTATTGTTACTAATACGGTGAATTCTGTTTTTTAAACCTAAAATATGAGATGGTGTCCGTTTCGGCTAATAGCGACGCTGTCTCTTGATACTGTATCACTACGCTCTCAATAACCATATGGGCATCTCCTTCTATGAAAAATAACTATACCGCGCTCCCTAATGTGGGAAATATATCGCTCTTCTCTAAGCGGCGAATTATATTAAATGGTTATTTACGATTGAGGAAAATACAACGATAATTCCTTAGCGACGTGTTTGTTTAAATAAAGTTATTACTATCAAGGAAAATACAATAATATTTCCTTCACGACGGTTTTCTTTAAATTATTTTATTACAATCCAGGATAATTCAACGATATTTCCTTACGACGGTATTGTTTAAATTAATTTAATACTATCAATGAAACTACAACGATATTTCCTTACGACGGTTTTGTTTAAATTATTTATTACTATAAAGGAAAATACACCGATATTTCCTTATGACGGTTTAATTTAATAATTATATTTACCAGGGAACATATAACAATATTTCCCTAACGACGGAATAATACAAACCAAAAATTACAATATAATTCTAATAATAAAACGAAAATTAAACTTACTACTCATATGAAATAAACGTATGAACTCAAAATATTAATTAACTAAAAATAATTTCTTGCCAATCATCTTCAACTTTCACCTGGAAATTCTTCTGATATATCCTGGACATTGTTCACCTTGTGGACTGTAGTCGGACTACTTGCAGAATAGACCGATATCGGCTCGCGTAATCGTATTTAACAGATGACTCCTTCTTTTGTCCCTACTTCAATATCCCTCGCCAAGACGCTGGAATCAGATGTTTCGCGTTCGTCAAAGTATCAACATAACCTATCGGTTTGTATTTTGTTTATTGTATTTGAATGTATCGGCCTAGGAACTTGGCATGCAATAAATTTCGTCGGTCGGGATTGCCGTTGGTGACGTGAGATGCTGTTCGGAGATCGTTCGGTGACCTAGTCGTCTGTCCTGGGGTCACAATTACGGGAATGTTTCCTGCCATGACTGTGCTCAGCCTGTCCAGCGGCACGCCGCACATTACCTTCAGAGTCGACGTGATCTTCTGATGGTAACATTCACCGACATCCGCTGGTAATTCTGGGCTCGCCGGGTTGGCTACGGCTCCCAGGAATTTCCCCGGCGTTGAATGGCATGATCCGCTTTCGTTGTCAGAATCTTCACCGAACAACTCGTCCAGCCTGACTTGTACGCCGTCGTCCTCGGCAACGTAATCTGCAACTCCCCCGGTTGACTCATCTTGCTACAAATGCCTAGCCAATGTTCACAGACATGCACTATATACCTTTTTATTTCATATTTACATTTTTGGTCCGTAAGTTAATATTGCCCTGTTGCCCTCCTATCCTCTCCTTTTCTCTTTTCTCCTCCCTGCATCTCTTTATTTTCTTCATTATCGCCAATCCACCTCCTGTCTCATCCAAAATCTTTTTCCAATTTCTTCCCTTTATTTTCTCCTCCTTACTCTATTCTATCTCCTCACAATCCTCTATCCAATGCTACTCATCTGTCCCCCCTTCGCAAGACTCACATTTTCTGTACACCTCGTTCATCCAATATTTGTTATTTTTCTCCCCACTTCCGCACCTGAATCTCGCTATGATTCATTCCTACATACCTGATCTTTCCCCTTTCAGATAATCTGGTCTTCCGCCATATGAGCAAATATCTATGTACCTTTTATTATTACTTGCCTTCTTCATTTTCCCTTCTCTTCCTTGGGCTTCTACCTGCTTCTATCTTTCCCCGATTTCTCTCTCCATCTCCTTCCCTTCTTCCCTTAGCGTCAGTGCTTCCTTCCAAGCTATCCCTGCTTTTTCGTACACCTTCTTCCTATACCCCTCCCATTTTGATACTTCTTCCTTTTCCTTTTCTCTCACCATCTTCCTTAACGCTATCTTCCCCAACCTCTCCT
Organism: Geotrupes spiniger; assembly: GCA_959613385.1. Classification (NCBI taxonomy): domain Eukaryota; kingdom Metazoa; phylum Arthropoda; class Insecta; order Coleoptera; family Geotrupidae; genus Geotrupes; species Geotrupes spiniger. The sequence goes on from OY390732.1 coordinate 46,623,089, forward strand.
TCCCCTCCATCCACTTCCCCAGCTCATATTTGACTACCCGTCTTCCAGCCTCTAATGCCATCTTCTCTCTATCCCTAAAGCCTTTTTCAATTCCCCCTGCCATCTTTTCGCCGTACTTCTCTCTTCTTTGACGCGCCACACTTCGGCCCCATACATTAGTATGCTTTTGACGCACACCTCCCATATTTTCATCTCTCCCAAAATTTGACGTCCCTTTTATTCCACAACTTTCTTATTGTCCCTTCTTCCGCTTTCCTAGCTTTCTCTCCTACCTATTTCATATGTTCGCTCCAATTATTCCCCCCCCGTTCATGCTGTTCCCAGATACATCCACCCATCTACTTCCTCAATCTCTTCACATTTCCAAGCCATCTTCATCCGCTTTCTTCTCCCCCCACATTTTCTGAATACCATTATCTTTGTTTTTTCGACGTTTATTTCCATCTTCCTTTTCTCTAGGTATTTCTCCAACCTTCTCCCTGCTCCCTTTAACCCTTCTTCCGTCTCTGCCAACACCGCTACGTCGTCAACAAATGCTAACGTCCAAATCCTCTTTTGCCCTATCTTAATCCCCCTTTCTTGACCTCTCCTTAATACCTCTTCCATCTCCGATGTGTATATGTTATATAGTTTTAGGCTCAACGGGCACCCCTGTCTCAGTCCTCTTGTTATTCTGAACTTTCCCGTTGCTGACTGCCTACTCTTACCTCGCACCATGTTTCCTCGTACAGTTCTTTCGTATTCTTCCTTAACCCTTCTGATATTCCCACTCTTTCTATCGTCTTCCATAATATCTTCCTATCCACCCTGTCGAATGCTGCTCTAAGGTCCATGAACATCACATACATCTTCCCTCTTTTCCTTGACCTTTCCCTCTCTGCTAAGTAGTTGAGTATGTAAATATTATCCCTGCCCTTCCTAAAACCCGCCTGTCCTGGTAAAATCCCCAATCTCTCTACTTCCACGTCTAGTCTTTCTGCCATCATCCCCACGTAAATCTTTAAACCTCATCTATTAGCATTATCCCCCTATAATTCTTGACCTCTTCCTTGTTTCCTCTTTTCCATATTGGCACCACCACCCCCTTTTTCCATCCTTCTGGTATCTCTCTTTTATCGATCTATACCTCATTTATCCCTGTCAGGAGACTCCTCCACACCTCTTCTGTCGCATATATCCATCCATTACTATCAACTCCATCTTCTCCTTCTTTAACTTATTCCTCCCTTTCATTATTTCTTCCCACGTGAATTCTTCTCTTTCCATCTCCCCCTGTCCTGTCTCTTGTCTATTTTGCTCGTTCCCCCCTCCCTCATCTGATCCAACCCAACCCAACCCAACCCAACCCAACCCCATGTAGTGCCTTTTCCATTCCTCTAATTCTATCGACTCCCCCTCGTTCGTCTCTTCCTTTTTTGTTCTCAAATATCTCCAAATCTCCTTCTCCCCTTCTAGTCCCCTTACCTCTTCTATGTCCCTCTCCTGTTGTTCTCCTTCTTCTCTCCCATAACGTTTTCTGTCCTTCAGTCTCTTCTACTATTTCTTTTATTATGTCCTTCATTCTTTGATTGCTATATATCGTGTATATTTCCTACCACCTTCCATTATTCTTAATTCTTCTTTCTTGCATGTTGTTTGACCTGCTTTCTGCTCCCTTTACTTCCTCTTCCCATTTACTCTTTAACCCCGTTATTATACCTGCACTTGCTCTCCCCCTCCCCTCTCCTTTTTGAGCTCCCTGATCCTTCCATCTAAACCCTCCTGGCATCTTGTCCTCTATCGTCACCCATGTTTTACTATCTACCCACGTTTCCACCAATCCAACATAATCAAATTCTTCTATATAACGCACTAACCCGCTGTACTCTCCCTCTTCTCCCTGTATCCATTTCTTCAACCCCGCTATATTCCAAAAACACGCTTTGAACCCCCTCTTATTCTCCTCCTCTCTCTCCTTGTCTGATCAAATACTTTCCCATCCTCTTCCCGCATTTCTCTCCCCCCCCCCCTTTTCTTGTCTTAGTTTTTTGGCACGAGTGTTTCTTTCGCACCTTCCCACATCCACCAGCTATTTTCTATACCGCATTTTCACCCTCCGTCCTTGTTCTTTTTCCTTCACCGCTTGCTTCTATATCTCCCGTTGAACCTTTCTTTCCTTCTCCGTTAGGTCGTGGTCAATGAATACCCTTTTTCCTCCCAATCTCGCTTTATTGCTCATTACCTTTTCTTTCTCCTCTCCAGATTTCATTTGCACTAAAATGACCTCTTTCCCCCCCAATCCTGTAAACTTCTTCTATTTCAGCTACCACCTGAATTTCCTTTTCCATCTACTTCTCCAACTGCTTTTTCTCCTCTCCCTTTTCCAGCTCTAACCCTCTTATGACCATATTGTTTCTTTTTTCTTTCTTTTCCATCCATTCCAACCTTTCTTCCATTTTTCTTACTCTCAATATTTATATTTAGTTTTAATATTTTTATTTCCTAAATAAAATGACAAGAACAACTCGGTTTCACTGATCGTTATCACAGGATGCACAACATGTAATAGCTACATAATTCAACAAACAGAAAACAATATCCAACGAGAATCATTAAACGAAATGTGTACAGTTTTCAGCAATGCCTTTGTGCACTTTTCTGATTATAATGGAATAAAAATACGTAAAGCACAAGAAATTAAAATTGGATTTTGGTGTAGGTACATTTTACATCACACCAGAAAAATTGAATTAAATATGATCGAACAGAATATCGTAATTACTTACCCACACATGCCTGATATATACATACAAAATTTAATTTGGCTATGCCGTCCTGATGACGACTAATAAGTGAGAAACACGTGTCGGCGGTTGCGTGGTTCCATGCGGGTGTACGCCCAAGAATCTCACATATATCACACACACACACACACACATATATATATATATATATATATATATATATATATATATATATACACGAAATATAGTCTAATCTTACACCTCAATGGTGTAGTGAACATTAATTAAAACAGGTCCATGAAGACTAACTGGTGGATCGCTAGACAATATTGTTTATGGGTTATTACCCTTCGTCAGTAGCGATTACCAAGAACCTTAGTTGTTGAAATACCTTTACATGTAGTGGCCATCAAAACTTCTTGGCGCGAGCCAATCACTCGTAATGAACCACGGACAACAGAACACTGACAAGACGATACCTTGTCTAACACCTCGCCGCTAGTAAACAAGACGACTGTCAAATGTCCAGTGTCAACATATAAAAGGATTGCTGCAATTAAGTTCAAAAACAATTCAAATTGAAAATGTGTCTTGTCATTAGGAGTGATTGACTCGCGCCAAGAAGTTTTGATGGCCACTATATGTAAAGGTATTGTCATCTTTCGTGTATATATATATATATATATATATATATATATATATATATATATATATATAATGAAAAAAGGTTGTTAATCCGGGAACAAAGATCAATATTATATATATATCTATATATATATATATATACGATTTGTAGTTCTTAAACTTGATGATTTATGAAGTTCCTAACCTGTCTATTGTAGATAAATTCTTCCATGCTTCTTAGGTATGCAGGTTTGCTGAGTATCATATAATAGTAAGTATATGTAAATTTTATATTTTTCTGTCATTTTGTATATGATATATTTTCAATATACATACATGTTGAATTTGCAAAAGAATAAAGGAATGCGTAACTGACCGATGATGTGATTTTTATATTACATAGGCTCAGTTGCGATACGCGACAAATTAATTATTGGATATATACCGACTAGTTTCCTAATTATTTAATTCCATGCGGTACTACATTTAATTGTCAGATATATAACAATTATCGTATATGCGCAAGCGGTTCTGCTACAATCACAGAGCGTCGTCTCCCTTCTCGCACCGCGACGTCAAGTCGAGAGAACATTATTCGCACACTTGCCCGGCGTTCAGTCCAACGCGGCACGCGCCTAAAACAACACTAATTACAGGAAATTATAATTTCCTAAGTTGCGCAGCTTGTGAAAATAATCTACTTTTAAATTAAGTTTTTAGTTGCTGTTTTATTTTGAACAATTTCTAACTTTCAAGTAAAAGTTTATATTCACCTCTCAGCTTTCTGCGACTATTATCCGAACATTTGGAATGTAAAGGTAATTTTTTTATAAATTTCTAGTTGTTTTTATGTTTATTAATTTAATTATATTTAATTACATAACATTTAATAATTTAATGATGATATGATACTATTAATAGAATAATTATTACACATTTCTAATTCAGAAAATAAACATGTGGATTATTAGCGTTAATTACCTGACAACTCCTATAATTAACACCACAATCTGCGTTTGCGTTTAAAATAAATAAGTTATTGCGTTTTACTATACATGAGTAAATATTCCATAAATGTTTTGGTATTTGTGACAGACACCAATGTACATATAATCTCCTTTATTGTGGATTTAAGAGTTCCACACATCTCAAGTCGATTTAAATACTTTCCATAAAATGTATAGTTAGTTACTATTTACCCCTATGAAAAATTACCACCGAATCTTTTTTTAATTTTAAACTAGTATTATAAATATGTTAGTTAATTTTCAAAAGGTAAAGTATAATATATTAAGTAGAAAAAAGATTGAACCTAGTCTAAGGATGTTTGGAAAATATATCAAAAAAATATGTTAAATTTCACTTAATTTTAATTCGTATACAAGTATAAATACTTAAACCATTTAGAAAACGGTTAATTAGCAATTTTAACATATCTAATTGTTTATCGATCTGAAAACCAGGGACGTCAATTTAAAAGTAATCTATATGAAACGATTGTTTCGCTTTTATTTTGATTTGCCATTCAATTAATTATGAAAAGTTAAATATGCGGCGGGGTTCGTAAAATAATTAGAATAACTAAAATTAGGAATTTGTTTACTGTATTGCTTCACGAATTCTTGCCGCATTTCTGCAACCAATTTATATTATGGAGGTGCAATAAAAAAGTATGGATTTGTCCAGTTCTAGACTATTATTTAAAATAAAATTTACGTTTCAATTAAATATTTAACTTCGGGCAATGGTTTTAAAACCAATTTTCATGATTAATATGCGTTTAGTTGTTTCTACGTAATATCAGCAAGAAAATTGTGAACATTGTGAAGAGTATTTACAAACGTGCAACATCGATAACCAATTTGATTATCACATATTTGAAATGTTTGCGTTTGCATTTAATGTTTATTTAATATTACAGGTGGATAATAGACTATTTAATACTGCAATACTACTCGATTTTCATGAAATATTTGTACGCATTCGGTGCAGAATATTTTCGGAACGTATAGAGTGATTTTTGTTTTCGGGATTTAATAAAAGTATATAATAAAAATCTCTCAGTTAAACTGCATTTTTCGAAAAAACTTTTAAAATGAAAGTTGTTTAAAATTACAATATCTTTAACTTTCATTTCATTTTCATTTTCAATAACTCATACTGTTTTCGAGATAACAAAAAAGGTGATAAGAGTAAACCATCA